>JARHVA010005361.1:152500-332500 GCA_037957365.1 Torreya grandis
GAAATATGATCCCTATATATGGTTTTAATACCCTAAACTAACCTTAAAATGTATGTCGATGGTATTGGTTAGGCTAATACAGTGGGAAAATGTCATCTAACATAATAAATAATCATCTAGGCCAATATAATATAAATGATAGGAGATATAATCAAAATTATATTGAGCTAACCAATATAATACATGAAAGAAAACAAGTATGAAATATATTATATTGGCCTAGATGATACATTAGGATATAGGGAAGCTACAATATTTGGCTAAAAAGTAGATAAAAAGGTAAGTGAAAAAGATATTTAGAGGAGATAATATTGATAGTAATTATGGTGTGACAAAATATATTACAATCATATCTCACAAAGTACCATTATATGATCTCACCCCATTCCCTATGCATAATTTAAGGCATGTACTCAAAGAGATTTATGCACTAAAAATCCCATATAATTTATAACATCAATAAAGTGATAAAAGTGAAAATATCAAGTTTATATACAACCCATATTTAATCCATTTCACGTGACTAAAACTAGTGTAAATGGTTATCCCAAATTTGTAAGACAATGAGATAAATTTATAGGTATTACAATGACATTAATGTTCTCATAAAAATTTAAACTCCCTACAACTTCCAAATTTTTCCACTACTGAATAGAATGGGTTAAAATGATAATATTTCATTATAAATACATAACATAGTTCTGAAATAAATTTTTATATCTATCTAGAAATAAAAATATTTTAAGCACCTTGAGAACTATCTTAAGTTTTGTGGGCATTTGAAATTTCTAAAAAATGAAGAGTTTTGTTGGATCTAAAAATTAATAGTGTTTGGTTAAATCAAAATCCTTGAGGTCAAAAAAAATATGAAATGTCTAGACTGAATTGAGTTACACCTATTCATAAAATCCATGAAATGTTTGAATAATTCATGTATAAAATTCATACTCATATTTAAATCAAATATTACTGAAGCTTCCACATCCATGCGGAGGTAAAGGAAGTACCATAAGTAACCTTGATACCCAAAAAACTTTGAATAATTGAAATAATCTATATTTTATAAAATGCAACATTGAAAAGTTTTTTTGACATCACAAAGTCCAAAAAATCATTAGAGGCATATTTTTTAATTCAAATTGAATTTTTAAAAAATGTATAGGTAAAAATTGAAATTATTTGTACTACCTAAAGTCAGGAAGATCATTTTGGAGCATTACGGAGACATTTTCACCCTAAAATCTACCAATGCATAAAATATATGTTTTTCCCTCTTTAAAAGATTATTTTTCCTTGTTCACCTTTTCATTTTCAATATGGTATTTGAATTCCATACATTTCCATCAATTTTTAGGACTACATTCCCTCATTTGACATCATACTAAATAGGTTATCTATCTTTAAATTTTATTCATTTTACATTTGTCATTTTCAAAAAAATTCTATACTAATATGATCACTCATGCCATATGATAAATTTAAAAATTTTCTATTTAATTTTCATCTCCCTTTGTGAAATATTGTGCATTTGAGATAATAAGTTTGAAGTGAGTACCATAAAGTTATAGTGTACTCAAACTAAGTATAAAATAATCCATTAATATAATTTTAAATATTTTTATGACCACTCTGACCCAAGATCCATGCTCACATAAACATTTACTACCTCCTAAAATTACCATCAAAAAATAAATATTACCAACTGATACTACCTTTTGCAAAACCACCTCATCAAAAATAGAATTTAAATACATGGGTTATGAGGCTATTCCTATCCTAAAAATAATAACTTATAAATAATATTTGTCATATAGATATTATTAAATTATTAAAAATAATAGAAGATAAAAAAAATAACTGGGTTGGGATAAGACATTTTTATAGTGGACTTGCACATGCTATCTTTTTTCTCACATCCGTTCAATGTATAGACCTAGTGATGGCATTTGAAAAATACTATGACCCAAAAAAGAGGGAGATAAAATATGTTTATAATATATTAATATCTAATCTTGGTGTTCTTTCAATCAATGCAACATCTGGCATACCAACTCATGATTTAATAGTGGGAATAAACAAAGATGTTACACTAAATTACTATAATTAAAATAATGAAAAATACCTAGACTTGATTAAGTAGACTTGGCTTAGAAATAAAAATAAGGGACCCTATAAACTCTCTAAATTTCCAAACTAGGGTAGAATTTTAATAAGAATTATCTAACATTATAACTCTATTGAACAAAATTAAGGGTAGTTATAATTAGTTAGTTTCTCTATAAATGGATATATATATATATATATATATATATACATATATATATATATATATATATATATATATATATATGTATGTATGTATATATATATATATATATATATATATATATATATATATATATGTATGTATATATATATATATATATATATATATATGTATATATGTATATATATATATATATGTATATATATATGAATATATATTATTTATTTGGGAAAATAATTCATGTAATAAGGAGAAGTGAATAATTATAATTCTGATGATCAATTGTCTAAGCTTAAATCCACTTAGTCTTTCTATAGGACTTCATATTTGGTTTATTCTATTATTGATTTGAGGCCATGCCTAGGACTAAATGTAGAATGACAAGTCTTTCCATATAATTTATATATGATATGCTTCCTCAATTATATTTCAATCAAGGAAATACAAATATTATAAGAGTGAATAATGATTTAACTAATCTAGTATTAATGACTCTATGAGATAATATAATAACATAAATCTCAAATGAAACTACTTATTAGGTAAATAAATATGGAAGCTACTTCTAGAGTGTCTAATATTATAATATATCAAGGTTTTAAAATTAATGTGTATTTCATAAATTTTTTTGAGGTATTCAAGTTATAATATCATACTTATTGAACATTTCACACAATGAGTGAAACTAATAAAAATAATAGTGAAAATAATGTAAGATGAATTTAATTTGCTATTTGTTTCAGCTACTATATGTGTAAAATAGTTTGGGATGCATATATATTTAGAATTCCATTCTTTAATTTCTTTTGGAAGTTCAAATCAAAATTATTGATTTTGATATAAATAATTGTTAAAAAAAATCTCAATCTTGGTCCTAGTTATTTGCATATACAAGAATTTGAAGACTATTATGAAGATTGATAATATGAGTTTGAATTCATGAAAAGAGATCATTAGAGAATGACCCCAAAATATATGAAGGCATTTATAATCCAATATGTCACTTAATGAATAATTAATGATGGTTTATATTTGATTAATATCCTCTTTAAAAAGTGAATATTTTACCCTTTCCATTAATTTATTGGTCAATTAAAGAGTCAAATTTTTAAATAGCATACTAAATTTATTTTTAAAAAATCAAAGGGTTGGTTTAAAAATAATTTTACTAAGTATAAAAATATAATAATCTCAAAATAAGTATTGATTTTCAAATATCATAAATAAACACCATCAACACATGTCTCAACCATCATGTACCAAGGTATATGCTAAGAGTCCTTGGCCGAGCAAAACAATGGGTGGTGAAAATGATGGAGATGATCAAAATAAAAGAAATTTTCCAAATTAGAATTGTGGAGATGAAACTTCAAATAAACCTAAAAATCTTGTCAAAAAGAGGACATAAATACCTTATTTTATTTATTCATGTGACTTGTCTTCAATAAAGTTGGATCCTTTTTTTCATTTGATAATATAAAATAATAGTTTATTTATTCATACTTAGGTTTAACACAAGTTACTCTCACATCTTATGTGGCTCCAAATAAACTCATTCATAAACCCATGTTCCCATTCCATCCCCATCTTAGTATTACATCTACATCTCTTATCCCACCTACACCTTTAATTAATATTAGCAACTCCATAACAATTTGTTGTTTTAGGAAATCTTACAAAAATTTCTCAATGATATTTCTATCTTGTTGAGTCATCTAAGGTTCAAGACACCCAAGTTTTTGTTACTTCAATAAATACATATTTTAATTGGGTGAAAAAAATGATAAATAAATGTAAGAAAAATATAGTTAAATACATTACCTTTGAATTTGATTTTGTACTAACACCACCCAAAAAGGAAAATACTACTTCAAGATTCATATCAAAACCTACAAGAGCACAATTTTTTTATATTTCCAAACCCATAAAATTAAGAGAACATTACTTTTAAATATTACATTATGATCTAAATACCCATAAAATATTCACCTCATGAGGGAGATATTTACAACTTTTATGTGTTTTTATAAAAAATTGGTTGAAATAACATAAATTGGAAAATAAATATGAAGATTAGGTATATGTACTCTTTACATACATAAATACATGTATGACTAAAGATAATGTTCCCATGGGTTTTATCCCTAAATATATTATCATTTAATACATTTAAAATAATTTAGTTTCAAACATTCAAAAATAAAATAATCATTACATAGTCATGGAAAATTAGGTCAATTAACTTGTTGATGGAATAAAATTCATTGATGAGATAAGAAGATAATATGGATTTATCATAGAATATCAAAATAATCCTATAAAATAAATGATAATTGTACTAAAAAAGAGTGTATTGTTAATAAATGTGGTTAGATAAATGAAGTATATAGTTCATTCTAATGGTAACATACTTGTAACTTAACATATTCTCAACAAAGCAAAATAAAATTTATCCTTTGTATGGTTTAAAATTGTTTAATGGAAAATTAATGTTATATAAGAAGCTTGGAAATATCTTTATAAATAAAATATTTTTTTTAGTGACATCATGACAATGATACATGATGATATTTGGTCCATCCACTATCAATTGATAAAAACTAGAGATATTAATCTATTCATAACTGTATAAATCAAAGAGAAATTCCAAACAATGATAAAATAAGAGTTATTCAGTGCAGAATAACTTCATTTTTTAAGCCATGAAAAAATTGAGGGACATTATCACCCTCTCATTGAATGCAATAAAATTCTCCCATATTTTTCCAATAAAAATGAATAAATGAATAAAATGATGATTTCTTGGCTGACACTATCATCAAACATGATCATTCTAAAATAGAAATGGATATGTACTACAATCCAAAGTTTTAGGAAATTAAAATTTAATTCATTTAAGTGTAAAAAAAAAAAGATAAATGGTGTCCTATAGTAAACCACCAACTCATATTGACATCATTCTATCTCTTCTCTTTCTTTTTTAATTTCTCTCTTTTAATTTTTCTATTTCTCCATTTTATTATTTATGAAGTTTTTTAAAATCTAAATCATTATGTTTTCAATTTATGAGATAATTTGAAAGAGTGAATAGTGAAATAGAAACTCTTTTTCAAAAATTAGTTACATGTAGTTATGAGGTGGCTATTCAATCTATGAACTATAAATATGGATGAATCTCATTGTAAAAAAGGGCATTTTTTGAAAACTTAAAAATTTAAGAGGGAAAAAAGAGAGATAAAAAACTTGTGTAATTTTCTTGAGGATAATAAAATAATATTTTACAAGACTTTGTACCTTTCATGTTATTATTAAATGATAATTACTTATTATGTTTATCGATACATTAATCCTTGTTCTTTATTTATACAAAAATATATCTATATTTGAATTAACATTGTTATAAATGTTTTCCATCATTTTGAAATAGTTTAAATATTTTTTTATTCATTTAATTAATTCCTTATTACTCTCTTGTTTTTCTTTCCTTTTGATTTTTCTTACTAAAAATACTTTGTATACTTTATTTTCTATTCGCCCCAAAAAACCCCGAATATATTTAATTTTAAGTGTTTCATTTTATCATTTAATTTTTTAATAAATGTATATTACCCTTATAATAAAAGAGATAATTATTTTACCTTATGTTGTTGATCGAAAACTCACATTTTATACTCCATAAAAAATATTCCACCAATAGTTTTTGGCACCCACCATGGGGTGAAATATTTTGGTTTTTATGTAAACCAAAAAAAAAAATTAAATTTTTATCACATTACCATTCTTATATTTCAATCCCCTATTATTAATATGAGTCTTTATTAATTACAATAAATGTGAGAATATTTTTCTTTTAATCTTTAAATGTGTGCATGGAATAATAGAACTAGTCATGTTCAGTTTCAAAGAGTCATAGGTGAATTAGAATAATAATAACATTTTGGCCTCACAAAAAAATTCATAACACCTTATTCTACAATAATAAAACCAAGGTATGTCTTGATCAGATCTATTCAAATAGCTATCTAACTACCTCTTACTCTGAGATAGTAATAGTTTTATTTCATGTTGGCTGAAAGAAACTTTATTAAGATGAGTGTAAAACAAGGTAATTATTATCTCATATTTGAGATACAATAAAATTTTAATTTTAGATTATTACAAAAAAATATTTAAAATAAAAATATAGTAATTATAAAATATGCGAGTACTTCAACCTATCCTTAAAAGCCAAGAGTTGAAATTATAACTAGTAAAGCATTAAATCTCCCTATAATTGTAAAACCTAAAGTTATAATTTTTATTTAAATCGATTTGATACCCTATGGAAAAACATAATTCTAATTTTACTTGTAGGATAAATACATGATTTTGTACAAAGATCAAGAATATTTTTCCTAAGTTCATTGGCAATGGTAAATATCATATACATGAACATCTCTCTTCTTTCACTAGTACATGTGGTATATTAGGTGTTAAATATGAATACATATTATTCAAAATATATTTTTAAAACTTAAAAAATGGATAAATAAATTATTTTTACCATCTTTCCCCCATTTACATCACCAACTAGGATACAATGTAAATGAATTTTGAAAAATATTTTAAGCCAGTTAAAGATTCACATGCACTAGTCATACATTTAAAAAAAGTGAAAAGTGAGTCTATGAACCCATGAGGAAGTTAATTTAAAATTTAAATAAAATAATAAAAAATTCCCATTAAAACTAAACCTGCTATTGAACATCAAGAGTGTTTCTTCATAAATACCCAACTACATGAAGTAGGGTTTCTATTGAGAAGAAATCAAGTAGATCATTTAAAAGATCACAAAATATTGGATAATAAAGTATAAAATTATTTTATTGTCAAAATAAAATTAAAAAATATTCCATGAAATAAAATTGGAAAACTTTAAGTCATAATTTGACTAGTCACTTAATACATTGATCTAGGAGAATCTCCACTAGTGACCAAATTAGATTGTATAAATTATTCCCAAAACTATCCACACATAAATGAGATCATTGAGATATTTCTAACAAAATTTGAATGTGTTAAAATGGACATATTATGTAAAATTTATGTCCTATTTAAGGTGGTAATAAATAGAGAAAAAATAACATAGTGCTAACATCATTAGCTGATTAGACCTATAGGACCTAACAAATGGACCAATCACAACATTAATGTGGCATTCAAAAAGATCCAACAAGTGATATGATCTACAAGGAATGTTCCATATAATTCATGTTCTAATTACTAGGTTAGATGGGATGAATTTTTTCTCTTAAACAAATTTTGATTGTTATCCCCACCAAAGAGTAGGAAAACATTATCCAAAGCACCAAATAACCCTCCACATGAGATAATGCATGGGAGTTGGAATGGGGATCCACCCCTCACCCTAATTTTCCTATTATTAAGGAACACAAATTAGTTATTCCATTTTTGGAAAAATAAAGGCAATACTTTATATATCCCCCTTAAGTTTGTGATTTATTACTAAAAACAAGGGATACGAGGAATTTTCCAAAAGGATTTGAATCCTTAACCCTATGAAAAATAGATAGGGATTTAACCCATAAATCAAGGGACTTGGAAACACTATAAAAGGATCATTATTTTAATTAAATATGGAGAATAAATATTGTTATCATTAAGCCCTTATAAAATAGAACAAGAGGAGAAAACACAATTTCTATGCCTAATATTAAATGAGTAGCACATTTAAGGCCAAGAGCCTATTGTACAGACCTCATAAAGACATTACAATGAAATTTAAGCTCCTTATTAGGAGATAAATCATGTTTATATATACTTGTATTAATATTATTAAGTACATGCTAATATATATTGTCCATACCTCTAAAATATATTACAATAAACTTATGTAATCCCTTAGTTGGGCGAGACAAGTAAGAGATAGTCTAGAATATCTAGAAACAAAGCCAGAGCTAGATTTCCTAAAGGACATCAGACACTTGTTTACAAATTAAGAGATACTTATTGGTAGAATTTTATGTAATAAATAGTATTTTTACATGATTTTGATTAATGGGTTCAACCTTTGAGTGGACCTAAATACATAGCCTAATTTTAGGTGAAATCCATTATCAGCTTGGTTGTGGATTGTCTATGTTATTTAGTACTTGATTTTTAATTTAATTTTTTAAATAATGAATTTTAACTATTTAAGAAAATTTTCATGTAAAAGATGGGAATTTGATAAATTCATTAAGTATTAATATAATGGGTGATTAGTGATCATGTCTATAAGCTACCATTTTAAAATCCAATTTGGTATCAAAGAGGTTTTCCAAAGGGTTTGATAACACTTTTTGTTTGTGTTAGTATTCTTCTATTTGTGAAATTTATAGTTTAGAAGTTTAGATTTCTTGGTTGTAAAATTAAAACCATAGGAAACCATATAAATTGAGAAAGGCTTCATGATCTTGAAATTATAAAGCAATAGATTCATGAGGAAAACTATGCATTAAGAAAAATATTTCAGCCTTTGGATGAAGAGATATAATATCTAGAAGATCAAGTGATGTTCCAAGGATAATTTCTCATGGGAATAATTTAGGAGTTATGAATTGAGTTACAATCAAGGAAGATATTTATTCAAAGTTCCATAATGGTGAAATATTTTAGGATAAAGAAGAGTCTAGCATGTAAATGAGAACATCCTCTAGCACACATGTAGAAACCATGACTGGGGTATCCAATGTAAGTAATCCATCGTGTTCTATTTCTTCTAATAAATATGTAAATGATTATTTTGGTGAATTTTAGAATCATGTGTGTGGTATTGGATCCACTTTTTTTAAACAAGATGGGTTTTTATGGAAAGGGACTCGACATCAATGGCCAAGGAATGATTAGTCCCATATAGGTTGAGGAAAGACCTCACTATGTAGGTTTGGATTATGTTAGTGTAAAAGGAGAAGTTAAATAATAATTTAAGACAGATAAATCAAGAAAATATTCCAAAATAAAATATCCAAATTTAGTAGATCTTTACAAATAACTATACAAGGAGATGGCACACCATTACTCCATGATGGTGAGAATGAGTTCAAGTTAGAAAAAAGAAATGGATAGCATTTTAATCATGGTAAAAACCTATATATTATTAAAAAGCATCTCTATAGAGATATTAAAATCCCAAAGGAGGTGTTAACACATCTTCCCCTCATCAAACATGCAAAAATGAAAACCCTAAAAGGTATGACAAGTATAGTTACTCCAATGTTTTCTTCAATTATGAGTATAATGGATTTGAAACAAAAACAATTTGGTATGAATATCCATGTCATTAAAGATGAAGGAGGCTCCTTGTAAATGCCAATTTCCAAGTCAAAATGTGGATAATTACAAGAAGGTATTATTTGCCAAGAAAATTAGCCAGAATTATTACTATAATTAAAATATTAGTGGCCACTAGGTTGAAAAATTTAGGAATATTAATCCATAACTTCATCCAAATATTCTCAAGGAGTCATGAAAGAGGAAAGTTATACAATCACCTATAAGTAAGAAGGTTGTTCAGACTTGTACAACATAAGAGGTAACACATGAAGGAGTTGGTCAAGCACTAATAGTCCAAGAGGTAACCCATGAATAAATCCACCTATATATAGAATATCCTATCAAGAGGGAGCAAGCCATATAGGATAATCCATTAGTTTAGATTATTAATATACTATTTGGTTTCATGGATATTATATTTTCATTGCTAAGTTTAGATTAGCATTATTCTATACTACCTCAAATTCACTTTTAGGGTTTTAATTATTGAATAAGTATGAAGGAAAATGATCCCATTTTTATGATAAAGTGTTGAGGTAGATCTCTCATTTAGGGTGAATATATAAAAACCATCCAAGTTGAGAAAGGCATTATGAGAATCCCAATATAAGAGGTCAGATCAATTTATATTTTATATTCTCATGTTTATGTTGAAATTCATGTTAAATTTTTTTCCTTACCACTTATTTTAGAATTTGGAAAGATGTGTTAAGAAGAACTCTATTGAGAGGGAACACCAAATAAAGGTTTTGTGAGTTAGAAAACAATATAAACATGTTGATAGGTTGAAGTGTACTTCCAACAGGAAGACAAAGTGACATGAAATCAACACGATAAGTGCTTCCATGGTGAGTATCACTCAACAAGTGTGTTTTTTTATTGTATTCATGTTGTAATCCAATTTATTTCATTTAAATATTTTCTTTCAATTTATGGATAATTTTTTAATGCACATATTCTAAATACCAAAAGTGGGCAATGTATGTAAATAGAATTTTGTTTACAATCCATGTATGTTGTATTCAATTATAAGACCCAAAGAAGGGAACATTGTCAAAAGTGGTGAGTTATTATAACACCACTTATTATGTAATGTAATTTTATTTCCTTGTTGATAATATTGAGTAGCAAGGAGAATGTGAAAAACATATCTTAATCGGAGAGCTTCACCTTAGATTACAATGAGTGCATTTAAGTGGCTAAGATAATCTCCCAATAAGAATACCAATACAACAAAATTTTAGAAGGTAATTTGGTAGAGATGAGAGGAATTCATGAACTCTCTTTTTAACTTAAGTTTATAGGTATTTATTTAGATAACTATCCTCCAAGAGAGAGAAACAAAATTAGCCTCATATGATCATGAATCAAGGTGAGAATAGTTCCTTTTATTGATTATTCTCCTGAATTAATTGATGAGTTATAGGAAGAGTTTGTTATTGACATAAGAGAGAGGAATGAATCCTAATTTTGGTAATCCAAAAAAAATTTAGTGGGAAGGAGTGATCTAGGAGGATATCAACTCGTGACTAAAACAAATGTATAAAATCTTTACAAAACTATCCTCACATTGAAGAGATAATAAAAAAATTCCAACAAAAATAGACATCATATAAAAAATTTATGACCCATTGAAGGTGGTAATAAACATGGGAAAAAATAAGACAATGTTGACATCATTAGTTAACTAGACCTATATGGCCTAACACATGGACCAATCATATCCTTTAATTTGGAATTAATAAATAAAAACCAAGTGAAATAAGTTCAAATAAAAGGTACATGTAATACATGGTATCATGACCAAGTTACAAGGGATGAATTTTATCTCTTAAATAGCTTTTGATTTTTACCTCATAAAAAAGTGGAATAAAACATTACCCAAAGTGCCAAGAAATCCTCCTCATGCGATAATGCATGTGATTTAGAATGGGTCTCTACAACCTCAACCCACTTGGCCTATTTTAAGGCCCAAGAATAAGATATGACATATTTGGCAAACCAAATTCAAGACTTTGTATCTATCCCTTAATTTTGTCTTTTATTACCAAAAATAAAGGACATGAGGCATTTTCCAAGGGGATTTGAATCCTTAACCCTTTGAAAAATAGATAAGGCTATAACCCATAAATCAAGGGACTTGTAAACACTATAAAAGGATTAATATTGTAATTTAATATGCAGAAGAAATATTGACCTTTAATCCCTTATAAAGTAAAATAAGAGGAGAAATTAAAATTTCTATCTCTGATATTAAAGGAGTAGAAAATTGAAGGCCAACAGATCATTGCATGGACCTCTTAGAGACATTAAAGAGATATTTAATCCCCTTAATTTAAGACAAATCATGTTTATAAGTATATATTGATGTAATAGTAATTATAGGCTAAGATCCATTACACAAGACTCTAAGAATAATTATAATAAACCTATGTAGCCCCTTAGTTTGGAGAGACAAGCAAGATATAGTTAAAAAGACTCAAAGCTAAAGATAAAACTAGATCCATATTCAGATCCAAACTTCCTAGAGGACATCAAACACTTGTTTGTAGATTGAGATCCCTTTATTAAGAGAATTTGATGTGATAAATAGTATATTTAGACCATTTTAATTGATTGATTCAACCTTTAATTAGACCTAGAGACAGACAATTTTGGGTGAAATTAATTATCAACTCAGTTTGTAGATTGTCTTTCTTCTTCAGTACTTGCTTTTAATTTAAGTTTTTAAATACTAAATATTAATTGTTTAAGCTAATTTTCATGTAAAAAGACATAAAATTGAGAAATTCATTAAATTATCCATATAATGGGTAATTTGTGAGTGTATGAATAAACTACCATTTTTAGATCATACAAAAAATGGATAATTACATCACCACATTGAAGAAATAATTACATTTGAAAACAATAGCTCCACCATTCCAAGATATTACTAGAATTAATTTTGCACCACATAATAATCATTATTTTTTTAAAGTTCCAAAATAAAACCATGTCATTAAATATTCTCCAATTGTAAATAATCTTGTAAATAACAATAAAATTATGATTCTTAGAATGGGTGTCTAGAATATGAATTTGATAAAGATGACTATGATGATTCTATTTGTGATTTAAATGGCGAATATTTTTCTATTTTTAGTAGGTCCCAAAACTAAAAAGAAGAGACCATGAAAAAAAAATATGTTAAGAAGCCTAATGATAAAGATAAGATTAATAACATAAGTATTCAAAACACCCCTAAAAAATTCATCCTTTTTCAAGGCTCTCTAATACCCAATCAAGTTCAAGGTAATTAGTCTAAAACAAAGATATGTACACCATCCTATATTCTTATTGATATTAATATAAATAATAGTGTGATGATTCTTAATTATTCGATGGAATTAAAAATATATTTATTTATCTATAAAATTTAATCTATGTATCAACAAAATAATCCCAAAATTACTAGTTGTAAAACTGGCTAAGTTGTAAGTGAAATTATTGATCAAAATTGTATTGAATAGCTTAAAAATTGAAAATATATGTTTTTTTTTAATAAATTATCTTATAAATATAATAATATCAAAGATATAAAGTAAAAAAATATTCTAAATTATAATTAATTCACCATACTTATATTATATGAAACTTTATTAAATAAAGAAAGGTAATTTGAGATTATTACAAGGAAAGACACAATGCAAGTAAAAACTAAAACTAAAAATATAAATATAAATATAAAACTAATAGACCAATAAGGGAAATTAAAATATATTAATTTAAATTAAAAAAGACTAAGTAAAATCTAATGGTTGATTGGGTCTTAGGAAGTTGAGAAATATGAACAAATCCTTGGTTTAAAAATTGTGATCGAAAATATTAAAAGAAGATAAATAATGGACATGTATTATTAAGGAAAAATATTTGGAAGGAAATAATGAGGATATTTTCCATTAGGAGGAAATCCTAGTAGATAGGTTAGCTTTCTAGAATGCCATCTCTTCTAGAAAAATAACTCTTAATAAAGGTTGTAGTGGAAGATTGGTAATGGAGAAATAATGGAGTTTTAGGATGATCCTTAGATTACTCCAATCCACTTATGGAATAAATATCAATGGAGAGATATAATCCAAAGATTTAAAAACTCCTAGGGTGATAAATTTAAGAACTATTGGTCACTTAAAATGGGATTTCTAAATGGAAACCTCTCCAAATAGATTCAATTAATGAGGACTCCCAAGATTTTCTTAGGCTAAAACTCTAACTCTAACATATTCATATCCATTATCTCCCAAAGGACATTATAATTTGGCTAAATGAAGAGAGTGGTTCTTTCTCTATGAAATTTTGATATATGGTGGATCTAAAACTTGAATATGAATTGGATGTTTAGTGCCCCCTCTAGATCAAGCATTTAATCCCTAAGACTAACATATTTTAATAATTGGTAGTGAAGAATAGGATACTCACTACTTATAATTTGATCAAGTGACAAATGAAAATCCCAAATCATTACATAGTCTACCAATATTTTAAAGATTCTATCAATCATATCTTCTTGTAATGTACCTTTAAATTTTCTATCTTTGATATTCTACTTCAATGCTTCCTTCTTTCTTGGGTGTAGCCTAGTTCCCTTCAAGATCTAGTCATTCAATGGAAACCACCCTAGAGTCTACCTAACCTAGCTTTCATGTCATACCTTTCTCTACCACACTTCCTTTGGACCATCTAGAAAGTGAGAAATGATCTTATCTTCACAAATATAACTTATTCTATAGTCTCTATTTTTAGGCATTTGTGTTGCTCTATATCAGATACTTGGTAATCTTTTCATCCTAAGGACAAGACTAGCTACTCCTCTATTGAGTATACTCTCTTAAAATGTTGTAATCTCTCCCATATTATTCAAATTACTAAATATTTATCATTTATATTCTCAACCAAGTGGTCATGCCCCCTGATTGATTGAATGAAACTCAATTTTGATGGAACCTCTAAAGGCAACCCAAGTAATGTAAGGGGGAGGTGTTATTAGGGACCTCAAAGGGAAGGTAGTTATTGCTTGTGGTAAACCTTTGGGCCACCAAACTAACCATGTTTTTTAATCTATCATTCCTTTGAGGTATTTAAATTTATTCTTATTATTACATCCCTAAGTTGGTTATTGAGGGTGACTCCCTTAATATTATAAACACTTTATCAAGTAAAATTATACCCTCCTACACCATTAAATTCATATCTATGATGCTCATTTTATTAATTCTACCTTCACTAAGGCCTCTATCATCCAAAACTACCATGAAGGTAACACCATAGTTGATTACTTATCCAACTATGGTGTCAAAATTGCTAAGATGGCCACATGGGATGGTGTCAACTCTATCGTGGCCCAAATTTTAAATATTATTAATAATGATGGCATGGACAATTCATAATTGCCTCATGAGCTGATCACATTCTAGAAATTTAATGTTATGTGTATGAAGCCTCTTTCCCTTGCATTAGTATATTTTGTGTATTAAATACTACAAATATTTCATCTAAGACGTTTATAACATTTTTCAAGCTCATCAATTACATGTTAAGTCCAAAGTTATCCCTTATCCTATTCAAAAAAGGATAAATAGTGTTCAAAATCAAATAGGGGGTGATTAGGACTCGCTATAACCTATTTCATGTGCATAAGTTTAGGGTAACAAAAAGGTTTGGAAGAAAGTACATAAATGGGACTTCACTAAATTTATGTAGAGGATTAAGGGACACAATGAGGATCTCTCAAAGGAGTCTATTATTTTAGGGAATAAACATAAAATTAAGATGAGAGGGTTAAAATTATAATGACTTAAGAAATTATTGGATAAGTTACTAGGATGTTTTGTGAGCGGGTGAAATCTTACAAAGATAGGAACCATAAACTAGAGCTTATGCAAAGGTTTTTCAAATGGACATCATGATTAAGACAAATAATAAGGGATTTTCATGGAAATATCTTCCTTGATATTATATGGAGATATGTTTACAAATAATCAATTATTTAACCCTTAAAGGTAAGTTTACGTTGATTTTCTCCCATCACTTTTTACTTCACACACACTTTTATGAGTATAAAATCAGTCTATCATTCTACCTTTTATGTGTTTAAAATACATGACCCTAGCCTATTAGGTCAGTGATAAGAATGAAATCATCCACCATGGCCTCAACATTTTACTTATTCAACATGGTGAAACCATACACAGGAAGACTATCCCCCTAGCTAATGAATCCACTATTGAACACACCCCTATTGATGACACCCTTTTTGAAGGCACCTTGACTAAGGACCCTTTTGAGGATGAATCTAGCTTACTAGAGAAAGAGGAACGGTCCCCTATCCAAACCCTACCTAAACCCTTCTACCCCATGTTAGAATGTCTCCTCTCAATCACCATACTAAATTTTTCCCTTATCCCATAAGAAAAAAGTCTAGATCTATTTCAATTCCCTAGAAAGAGGAGGATGGACCTAGAAGCATGAAAACTAGTAGAATGGAGGATATGAACACTAAATGTTATAGGAAGTTGGGAATATTTCTAGACAAATTAGAAGGTATTGGGAGGATAATTGTCTCTCTCCTAAAATATTAGAATTACCTTAAAGATGAAACTATCAAGCTGAGTAGGAATTTGATAAGGAAAAAGATAATAAAGTCCTTCTACTAGAGAAAAAAGTTAATGTTGGGTCGAGGAAATAACATACTGAAGACACTCATCCTTATTTGAAGTTCAAAAGGAAAATCAAAATCACCTAGATGAATTACAAATAGTATCTCCTTGAAGGACCCTCCAAACAAACTAAGGAAATAACTAACAAAGAACTATTGTTTATGAGGACCAAGGAAAAAGATAAAGTTAATTCAAAGGAGAAATATAATTTAGAGGAGGTCTAAATTTATTTATTGGGTTATTTTTATTTTGTCTTAGTTTATTTTTATTGTTGGTAGGCATTAGTTTAGCTAAAGACTTCTAATTTATAGCGCATGGAGTTTTGATCTTTGACTATAGGTCTTTACTTGTTTTAAACTTATGGTTGTTGGATCTTAGTAAAACTAGATTTATTTTACCTATCTAATTAAGAAAATAGACTAAGAATATAATTTTGACTCACTATACATATTTGGAAATCATGAAGGTAGCCTCTTTGATGGTAAAGTCAAACCTACAACCAAAAAACATCTTATTTAACTTTGGTGCCTCAACTAAGCTAAATATATAAAATAACTCCAACACAAATTTATTACTAGTTATCTTAATTTAAAAAATTCACCCCAACTCATTGGGAATGAATGAATAATTATTTATACTTAGATAAGCACACTTTTACTAAACAATAATTAATTGGTAATTCTACCTATTTTTTAGGAAATCATTGTAAAGTGCCCAAAATGACCAAACAACAAATTTATGACATAAATATATTAAATAACCTTCTTAAACACCTAAAAACCAAAAATAAACTAAGTATAAAATATAGAAATATATGTCAAGTGACCATATTGGAATCATACTCAACATTCCCCCTTTGATGCAAAGAGGTGAAATATATATCATCTCCTTAAGTTTTCCATGAATCTACTTGTGCAATCCAATAGTGGGAATATCATAAAAATGACCTTAATTTCTCACATTCTCAATGAAAAATTGTTTATCATTGACCAAGCCTCTATTTATAAACATTAAATTTTAATTATATATCAACTCATTATTGTGCACTTAGAAAACATCCATCATGGTTATACACTTTAATCCTAAGACCTTCTTACTACCAAATGACACACATTCACTATATTTTTTTTAACAAATTTTTTTTATACTAGTTTAACCATTATTATTCTAATGACCATGCCTTATATATTGTGAAAAAATATTATAAACCTAATTATTATCACTCTTTGAAATTTTTGGGCCTATACCTATTTGCTAGCTTCCTTAAAATTGGTCCTAGCTAAATGCCTACATTGATGCTAGCGTCCATGTTAAAACTAAGTGTACAATGCCCAAAATTCATCCAATTTAAAAATTACAACATATCCTAAAGGCTTATCTAAATTATTTAGTGCAATATATTTTTAAAAGGGATTGGTATATATACAAGATCAACCTTCATTCATTCCTCACCTAGTATCTCGCAAGGAAAATTACTAAAAACACTAAATCAACCATTCAAGTGATAAAATCTACCATATTCATCCTTATTTCCATGTTAAGTATTATACATGATTATACCATATATTACCTCATGTAAATATTTTTATACCAATCATAGAAAGAGATATATATTAAATCACACAGTATATTCTCTATTACATAGTATTACAAATGATATAATACATATATAGGCCGATGTTTCTCCTATAATCTAGGAGACCTAACATATCTCCTATAACAACTCTCTAATAATACATGAGTTATTCTAACAACTCATAACACACTAGTATAATTCCATAGGCTATTTATATTATAATACAACCTCATCAATAATGCAATAGAACTATAACTCTAACTCACTAATTTACCCAATGTAAATACTAATCCCCAACATTCCCCCATTTAGTTTTTACATGGTAAAACATATATCATATTGAACATCAATGTGTCACCAACATAACTAACCTTAGCCATGGTAAATTACATGTGATTTCACATACAATCATTCTTCATGGTCTTGTACAAAATCCATGAATGTTACAGTAAATTTTGAATAACATTCTATAATCATTCCACAATAAGGGTTACATAGGGAATAATCACAAAATAATACTATAAAATAAACAATATGAGGAATAATCCCTCATTGAATTAATTTTTAGCCTTTGTCCATTCTTGTTTCCAACTAAATCAAAATAACATGGATAACATTCACGACAACTAAAAACTTGTGCTTGGCTTTAGCCAATTTGGCACAAAACACATCACACTAAAAAATAGAAAAAATAAAATCCACACCACACAACTAGTAAAGAGGTTTCCACATCACATGAGCCCCATCATTGGTTATTGATGATAGTCTATGAAAACCTCCTTCATCCATTACCTATAATCTCTTGTGTCTACTACTTACTTAATAGGTATGTTCATGAAGCTCAAAGGTTTCCACAATCGGTGTACTTCTCCCCTCAAAATAAAATAATACATATGACATCAAGGTCACCCAAAAATATTTTCTTTTATGATTTATAATTTATAATTTTTGATAATATGACACAATGAAATATTTGACAAAAGAATGTTTATAAAGACCCTAATTTTGACAAAGAGACTCAACTTTTGATTCATTTTTTATAGTACCAACTACTACCGTAAAAAAATAAATAACTAAATCAATAACATCAACTTAGAGTTTTATTGTTTTGACAAGACTATATTAATGAAAATAGACCATACTATATAAAATAATATAAATGAAAACATTTAAAAAGTAATTTAACTTGAACACTTTTTAAATCTATTACAAAATGACATGCTAAGATAAAGAAGTTTTAATTCTTAGATTATAGAATGAGTATACTTAAAAATACTCTTAAACTGCATAAACTCAAAGACATAAAAAGATAACTTACATAAATTATAGATATTGCATGGACCACATGGCTATAAGTGATACATGAATTTTTATGTAGAGAGAATATTCCATAATTAGTGCACAAAATTAGGATCCATATTGGCAACAATGTGGAGATGATCAAAATATGAAACTTGATTTTAGAGTATATGCAACTTGAAAAAAAATAAATTTGTATGATATATCCATGTACAATGAACATTTTCATGGCCATGAAAAGTCTATTAATATATATATATATATATATATATAAATATAAATTTTTTAGTCTCAAATCTATGATAAATGTAAATATGACTTATATTTCTTTGATAAAACTGACACTAATTCTAAAATATGTATTATATAAAAAATCTTTAGCTTCATTCAGTCTCTAAGACTAGTTTAATATATACCATAAAAACCCTAAAAATTAAAATCCTCTTAGATTAAAAAAATTCCATACATGAGCAACCATAAATATGAATGGATTTTCCCAATAAAAATCTCAAAATCTCATGATGCTCTGATACCATTGTTAGGTATTGGATGTGATTATACCATATATTAACTCATGCAAATGTTATTGAAACCAAACATAGAAAGAGATGTATATTAAATCACATAATATATTTTTTATTTCATAGAATTACACATCATATCATACGTATATATGCTTATGTTTCTCCTATAATATATGAGACCTCACATATCTCCTGCAACAACTCCATAATAATACACAAGTTTTTCTAACAACTCATAACACACTAGTCTAATTACATAGGTTTTTTATATTATAATACAACCTCACTAATAATTCAATATAACTATAATACTAAATCACCAAATTAATCCATTTAAATACTAAACCCCAACATCCTAATAGGCTTGAATTACTAAATGATCATCCCATGAACCACATTTTCTATGTTACAAGCTAGGTCACTCTATATATTTTCTTATCACACATTACATCCTTATGCACACACAATCTAACAAGTAGGGAATAAATACATAAGATTGAGTCCCTCTTCAACGTATTATTTTTGTAGGTATAACCTATTAATATATGGGTCCTTAGGGAATCTCAACATCATGTGCCTAGTAACCCATATTTCCCATAGTCACTCAAACGGTTAGGAAGCTAGAGGTTGATCATTTGATAAAGAGTGATATATTGTGTGCATAATATGAACACAACAAAATAAATATAATAAGAAAACATAGAAGCCTACATGTGGTTACATCTATACCTAGTCTCTATTCTATATTGGGCAATTACATCCCGCTTAAACACCAACATCAAGGAAACTATTTGGATCCAACACAAATGTTGAAGCCACATAATGGAAAATTACATAATCTGATGATTATTCTATAATCCTAATCCACTCCACTTCTAGCCTATTTTATCCCATATCTACATGTTCATAGTAAACCACCCAAGTACTCTCGTTTCCCATTTATTTTAATATCAATCAATAGTTTTACTTTCTATTTTTAGCATATCTCAGTATTTAAATTAAAAATATTATGTATTAGAGTTTGTATATTAATTATCCTATTGTAGATCTAATTATCACCCTTGTGCCTATTAATTTTTCTATTATTAACCCTAAATGATATCAAAAATCTAAATTTAGGATTAAACATTTTGTGAACTCATTTATTTATGCAAACCCTATCTTATCGTAAGGTATTCAAAATTTTGATATTTTTCTTTGCTATATATTTCAATTCTTTTCTTACATCTGTATGCAACCTATGTGTATCCCTATATTATTTTGTGTTTCTATCAATCACCTAGAGATTCCCCATTTTCCACATTTGGTGATTTAAACCAATGAATAAACCAATCTATACCTAATGACTATGCTCCTAATGAAACTAAAGTGAATATTTAAGAGGTAATCATAAAAGATGACTCTAATCATGAAAATGATGAATCTAATGAAAAAATGAAAATGAAAAAATATACAAGAGAAATTATAATCTCTTGATATGTTTTGGCAATGTATCTAGAAAAACATGATAAATCTTGATGAGATCCTAAGAACCATATTTGAAACTAAAAATACCAAAGTTGTAGATGAATAACTAGGTCCATCTATTGATTGTGATATTATATATATGGTCCATCCCTATATACCAATAACCCTCCCCTTGATCACATCACTACTTCATACTTATAATGGAGGCATGGCATATGTGTTTACACCAATATTCCCCAAAACAAATCCTAATGTGTATACATCTTACATGGGAAACATAAATACTTCAACCCAATTACCAATTTAAATTCCTATATCCACTCAAACCATGGGTACATCTTCTTTGGTGTCTTCTCAAACTTCAAACCTTAGTAATTAAGATATGAAATATCTTGACCAAACTATAAAAAATAGTCAATCTAATATTACAAATATTGAAAAAATTATGAAATCACCTTATGTTATTGATTCATAAGAAGTGTTACATAACCCTATTACACCTAAAATATCTTTGTACCCATTGCTAACTAGTTTTTAGCACCTAATTTCACATTTTATGATGGCAAGGGTGATCATAAACAACACATTCAATATTAATATGTGGCATGCCTTGATTATGCCTCCAATGATAAACTTTTGACTAGACTATTGCTAAGGATCCTTAACGACTATGTTCTAAGATGGTTATGTGACTTACCAATACAATTAAAAAAATAATTCAAGCCTCTTAAAGATCATTTTTTGGAAAAAAAATCTATCAACATTACCAAAAATATTTTTTACACCTAAATTATAGAAATCAAATAAGGAACCAATGAACCTCTCAATGGATATGTCTTAATATATAAGATAATTTTGGATAAAATGATTAAATTAATGGTAGATAAAGAGATTCAATACACCTTCAAGGAAAATTTTCTTGCCCCATTAAATGATTTTATTATTTTCAAAAATTTCAAATCTTTTGATGACTTATTACATATTGATCATAATCATGAAGTGAAACTTATCTCATTGAACAATCTTAAGTATTTATAAAACACACTGACTACATAAAATACTAAGTTTACTATTAAACCAAGTTATAAGTTAAAACATACACAACTTATAAAATAAAAAAATACTAAGGTCAAATTAGTATCACAATAACATAATCAGATTATAATATCCAATGCACCAATGAGGTAATTTACATGTTTACCTAAGTATATAGATTCATTACTTATAAATATTGTAGAGAGTCATCTCATATCTCTCTCATATCCAATAGAGGTTAATATGAATTAAGCAATACCTAAAGGATATTATACCAATGTTTATTATGACTATCACAAATGCCTTGGCCATTCTATGAACACATGTTTTACCTTGAAGCCTAATATCCAAGACCTTATCATTGATCAAAAAGTTAAATTTTATGATCCTCGAAAATAATTAGATTCACAACCTGGTGATCAAAATAATCATAAGATATTTAACAACCCTTTAAATACCATTCTAAGAAGGAACATGAAGTGAAAATGAAATATAAAGCACATCCTCTTCCACCACATTATGAGAACTCATTATATGGTATAATTGGTAATTATACATGGAATATAACTTCATTATTTCAAAAACATTATATTAATTTTAATTATAATGATATTATCAATGATGAAACATATATTAATTTAATATTCATTTGAGAATAATTTGATCACCACCATAACAGTGTTATGATTGATAATAGTGTAAGTGAGAATGTTTTCAACATGTAATTACTTATGCATATAGGATATACATATAATTATTTATACACTTCAACCAAAATGGTTAGAGTATTTGATGGACCCTAATGACATGTCTTTGGTGAGATTGCCTTGCCTTTACAACTTGATCCTGCACATATGGCCACTAAATTCTTAGTTATGCCATAGATAGGAGTATTTTATATGTTACTAGGATGACTTTAGATATGTAAATTATGTGTAGTACCTTGTACATCATATGGGTGTGTTAAATAGATTCATTCTAATAGGGTAATTATAGTTTCAAAATTTTCATATGAATATCTGCTTGAAAAACTAATATCTTACCTAGGTAATTAATTATCAAACCTACTAAGGTTAATAATCCATTAAAGGGTAAGTAACAGATAGTCCCCTTTCCTAGTTAGCTACTACTTGAGGGACCATTATAACAAATATACATAATGGATTCCATAGAATCCTCATCTACTAATACACAATATATTTAGTTACATCAATCAACCAAACATGTTCCTTTTTTTAAATTCTAATAACCATAAATCACTCAATGATGGGTTCCACAAATCCTCATTCCTTATATTATTTCCTCATGACCACATAGTCCTATTATACATAAGTAGAGAATCATAGATCCTTTAATACCAAAAATTACACTCATACATGCTTCGTAGTAGTATCATCAATTTATTGCACTAGGTTTTGAGTAGGGAGATACATATGACCATCCATTGGATTAGATCATAGGATAGTCATTTTCTTTTCAAATATACTAAAATAAGTAAAAAAGTTCAAAAATCCAAAAATATTCAACATTTTCATGTTTTATTAGCTCCTTGGCATATATTTTATTAGTTCTATGTTGGTAGATAACATATACTTTCTTTATCACTAATATTTTGAGCATAATATAGGCATACCCAAGCAAATGATATATGCATATATATATGGTGGGGCTTCCCTCCAGACACATCATCTAGATGTTTAGGGTATTCACTTATGTGATCATAATACACATAGGTTACATTATTATATGCTTATTTCCATTAACATGTTTTGAGCCTATATACTTACACATTCATTTATCCAAGATTATATATTTTGAAATTTTCTTTATATGCTATGTAATTAACATTTTTTGCCAATACATATATTTAGGGACTAATATGATTTGATTAATCTAGTTTCTCATGATTCCATGATTTTATATTTTCACTTCCTTGATTTTTTTCCTTTCTTACAATTATCTTGAATTGTATTGATTATTTGATAATTTTATTATGCTCAATTACTTGCATCCACATCGCCTATGATTGCCTATTTTGACATTTACATATGTCATATTTTTTTCTATGTGGAAATTTAAACATGATTTTATATGTTTTGGGAACATTTGACTAAGTCATATCCATTTTATTGTGAAATATTTAAATATTCCCTTTATGTGGGGTCTACTTGGACTACTACCTTTAATTTTAATTATGAGTGCCATTGTGTGTGTTTGATCATTTATTGACCTTGTACTACTATAATATAAAAATTGCCATGATTTACATCATGCATCTTTGGACTTGATGTGACCACATACTATGTACCTCATTTTTATATCTATCTAGACATGTTATACACTACATTATCCACATAGATTATAAAATTATATTATCCTTTTAAGTTAATGTATCTATTAGTTCCTTCTTCCCATGACCTCAAAATGGGGTCATATCAATGGGGGCATGCCATAGAATCATGGATTTCACATCGTCATAGTTTCAAATTTTAGTGGGGGAATTAAAAAAACATGGGATCATGTTATGAAAACATGTTCTCTACACTTGCACTATTTTTTAGGTTCCATGGATCTAGTGGGGGCATGTCATGGGAACATGCATTACACACTTGAAAATTTTCAAAATTTTCCAAATTTCATAGTTACATGATTTAAATACACATTTTTGGTATCATTATATACATTGGTACCATTGTTATACCCAAATTTCAACTTCAAACATATATGAGGTGCATGTGACATGCAAATCACACCTTAAATCAAATAAGATTTCATATTTCAAATACTATTATGGACTATTATCATACCTAAGATGGAATTTTATGGGTTATATTGAGCCAATATATAGAATTATTTAGTTAACCTTTTTTTAAGGATGAGGTGATTAAATCACTAAATATTACCAAGTTTATAAGTTGGACTGTCTTGAATCATTTAGCTTCACCAATTATATAGAGTGATTTTATTGGATCACTCACACTCACTAGGTTATAAGTATGATTAGATTGCATGCTTGAGATATATTAAATGGTTTTTTTGCAAACTAACCTTTTCACCATTGTTGGGGACATGTTTTCTTCACACACACACACACACACACACACACAGACACACACACACACACACACACACACACACACACACACACACACACACACACACACACACACACACACACACACACACACACACACACTTATATTATGTATAACTTTGTTAAATATAGAAATCTAATTTGAGCTTATTATAGGGAAACATGTAATGCATGCAAAGTCTAAAAGTAAAAATACAAGTATAAAACTCTTGGACTACTAAATGAATTTAAAATAGATTAAAGGAGATAATTTTAACTCACTTCTAATATTTGGACATCATGCAAGAAGCTTTTTCAACAATAAAATCAAACATGTAACAAAAAAAGGCATGCTAATCAACATTGGCATCTCAACTTAGATAAATATAGAATATAAAACCAAAATAATTTTAATATTAGTTGTATTAAATTATAAAGTGTTACCCACCTCTTTAGGAATGAAGGGATAATTATTTAGACTTTGGTAAGTACACTTTTAGTGAACTATAGTTAACTAGTAGTACCAACTATTTTGAGGAAATTATTGGAAAGTGTCTTAAAATACAAAACAACTATTTTATTACATAAATATATAAAATAATATTCCTAGAAACATAAAAAACAAAAATAAAATAATTATAAAAATATAACTTAAATTCCCATATTGACATCATAATCAACATAGTGCCACATTTAAAAATGAGCTAAACTTAGAAATGATATCCTCTACTTCTTTAACTAATTTTGACATAATTGACCTTATAAACAAATAAAAAATATAGGTGCGGTCAATATAATAATTTAGATCTAATCCTAATTAGTTGGATAGGTTAATCAAGTTTATAAAAGGAAAAATCTCTAATTACCTTTGGACTTGGATCTAAATAAATCCATGCAACTCCTACCAATTATAGTTTCCATAATTCCATGGTAAATTCTAACTCAAAGTATAGAAACATTGAAACAATTATATTTATTTATTTATTAAAGGATGCAAATTGAGTAGCTATATTATCAGTACAAGAGTTTCATCTAATGTGATGCCTATAAATGTTGCATATAGACTAGGCCTCACATACCATAAATTTTGGAAAATTTTATTCAATGGATATGAAAAAATACCTCTATTATAATAAACCAAAAATGATTAGGTAGCTTTGGTATCTTTCCCATATAAAATAATTAAAATGACCATTATTGTTGCATACATTATTGCAACCTACAACATATTGTTGGGAAATAATTTATATAGGTAATTGGGTGGAAAATTATAGATGGACTTATCTCATGCCATGCTTATAGTTAATGGATTTAAATATAAACTTGAGTCCTAACTAAAATATATATTCATAGTAAAAAAGGATATAATATCCCCATGCCAATGTCTTGTATGAATAAGCAAGGATAGGTAACTACATGATGATGTTATAAGATGATCTAAACATCCAAAAATTAATTGAAAGTGTTCTTGATGATTTGTGGACCCTTGAAGCTAATGTAAATTTGTCTTCATCCAATGTAAATGATGGAGTAATCGTAATATCACCAACTAATGAAGTATTTTATTGTTCATATACTATGGATTTCAAATGTACACATAATACTATAGAATATTAAGCTTTAATTTTAGGAATAAATGTTTTAGTGTAAATGGTAATTAAGAATATTAAATCCCAAGAGGATGTTGAGTTGTTTGTGAAGCCAATGAGTGATAAATATCAGGTGAAAATTGATTTTTTAAAATACTATTATAAAAGAATATGGGATTGTATTGATATTTTTGAAGCATTATTCATAGTGGCAAGTCTTAGATAATAAAATAAAAAATTTGATGCATTGACTATATCTACATTTTTTTAATCCCTCAATTATGTATTGGTAAAGATAAGTACATTATTTAATTGATACATATACTTAATGTAACCAACAATTCTGATCATTTTAGGTATTTAAAATTTATAAGAAAATAATGATAATTTAATAAATCTATATTTTGAGGGTACTACCTCTATACATAGAAAATAATAGTGACAAACTAAGGAAAAAATAATAAAGATGCTTCTTTAATTAAAACTAAAAAAGAAACCAAAATCCATGAAATGGAACATGATGGAGTAATACAACTAAAGGAGAATAATATTCCAAAGGGTTTGGTTTCTTTTTAATATTGTTTGATAAAAATGATAGATACATCAAAATAAAAATTCAAGAAGAATTTTCCAATTCTTTAGAATTTGAAAAAATGAATCTTGCTACTTTTGAAGAACCCATGTATGTCAAAATTGGTAAATGTTGTTAGAAATAAGAAATACATAGTTTACTAGTCTTCTGAAGTCATATAAGGATATATTTTCTTGGTGTTATGTTGATCTCAAATATTTTAAGCCAAAATAAATGATTCATAATATTCCCCTAAAATTTTAATTTTATCCCATATAAATAGAATTAAAGGCATTATATTCCCAAGAGTGATGAAACTATTTTTGCCAAGCTTCATAAATTATTTATGGATGCATCATCTTCCATATCCATCATTCTACATAGATTTACAATATTGTCCATGTTTGGAATAAAAATAGTGACATAGGGATTTGTGAAAATATGAATCAAGGATCCTTGTAAGATAAATACCACTTACTAATAATGGTATAATCCTTAAAGTAGTTATCAGTTATGAAATATTATTTATGCTTTATGGATTTTTAGGTTATAATTATATTAAATTCTCCAAATGAGATCATAAACAAAAATTATAATTCCATCAGGAACTTTTGCACTCTAAATAATTCCTTTCGGTCTCATTTATGTAGTTGAAAATTTTCAAAGGGAATTGGATTTATATTTTCACAATTTGAAGAGTAAGATAATAATGGTTTATCTTGATGATCTGACCATTTTATAAACAAATGTCATTTTGAATTAGTTAGAAAGAGTATTTCAAAATTTTATAATTCATAGAATTCAATGGAATCTCAAAAAAATGTTTTTAGAGTAAAAAATGGAAAACTTCTTGGTTAGAATGTATCTAAGGAGGGCAAAAAGTTTGATCCATAAAAGGTTGATGAAATTAATAAATTTTTACCTTTTTAAAAGTAAACCAAATTTTTAATCCTTTAAAAAAAGAGATTCTTGAGGAGATTTATCCTTGATTTTTTTAATTTAACAAGACACATTTTTTATATGATGAAAGGTAAATATATTTTCAATTTAAATAAAGAATTCAACATTATTTCTAATAAATAAATATTTCCATTTCTCAAACACCTACTCTCATATGTCCATATTTCAATAAATATTTGACCAATTAGATCTATTCATCTAAACATACTCTTTAAACAATTCTAGTTCATAAAAATTATGGTGTTGTATCTCATATTGATTTCATGAGTTTTTAATAAATAATAATTAGGTGAAATATTCATCCATTAAAAAACATGATTATGTTGTTTTCAAATAAATATAAAAATTCATGTATTATATCCATAATTTTCATCCCATTGTAATATTTCTTCACACATATGAAATCTATTCTAACACAATAATAACTTGATTTAAAAGAGTAGGTTTGAATTCAAAGATAAAAGAATATGATTTGGAAATTAATCCCACTAAATTAGTCTCAAGTAGGGTATTATTCTAGCTTATCACATAAGAAAATAGTGATCAACAAAAAGTTGTAATTGAAGAAATATACAATTTGCAACTAAATACTTTCCATTGGTAGTATTTATCAGCTTAGTAGAAAAATAATATTTAGACAAATATTATTTCCTAAATTATGTAGAATGAACTCACAACTTGAATTTTAAGTAAAAAAAATAGTGAAAATAAGAGTATCTAGGTATGTCATTTGTGATAATAATCTCTTCAAGAAAACTATTGATGGATTTTTATTAAAATGTGTAGAAAAAGAACAAAATAAAAAACTTCTTTAATCTTTCTATATTTAGACACATGGTGATCACTTTTTAACAATTTTTATAGCTCATAAAATTATAAGACCAAATTATTTTTGGCCTACACTATTAAAAATGTTAAAGAATTGGTCATGAAATGTGAAGAATGTCAAAATTTTATAGGTAGACTAAAACTTCCATATCTCCCACTTAGGCCCATAGTGATTGAATATCTATTACAACAATGGGTTTCAGAACAAATTGGCACATTGAATCAAGATTAAATTTCAATCAATACACATGTTCTTACAACCATAGACTACACAATGTGGGTTGAAGTTCTTTTTTCCAAATATACAAATTTATAAGTAGTAAATAACATCATCAAAGAAAAAATTATTATAAGGTATGGCCTAGGAAAAAATATCCTAATTGGTTATTCTTCAAATTTTTATTCTTATAAAATGATAAATTTTATTATGGATATTATCTTTTATAATTCAGACTCATTTAAATATTATTTATAAGTAAATGGTAAATATGAGTCAAGTAACAAAAAAATGTTACCATAATTATCAAATTGGTGGATGAAATTCAAATCAATTAGCACAAAAAATTGTATGATGAATTTTGGGCTAACCATATTACACCAAAAAGAGATAGTGGGATGTCTCTTTTTTAATTTTTATACAATATAGATATTAAATTCATATTTCATTAAAGCTACCTACACTATAGTTAACAACAATTGAAAATGGAAATTTCAAAAGTTCACTTGATAAAAGAATCATGTATTTGATTAATTTGGATGAATTAATATATATGACTGTTGATAGGATTATTTAACACCAAAATAGAGTTAAAAATATTTTTGACAAAAAATAAAGATAGAGAGATTTTCACATTGGTGATGTTGTTATATTATGGGATAAATGAAGAGAACCAAAATAAATTCATGACAAGTGTTATTCCTTGTGGACCATCCCATTTAATATTAAACACTTTAATGAAGATGATGCATCTAATTTTCTTATTTATATGGTACACATCTTCCATTTCCATACAATGATAAATAATTAAAACATTATTTTCAATGAATGTAAGTTATCCCATGCATGTGCATAGGTGAATTAGGATTTTGATTGTGATTTACTTTATTGCATTATGTTTTCCTTTCTTTTTGTTGTAATTCCTATTTATTTCTATATTTTCTTCAAGTCTTTGGTGTTTCATGTTGTCGTGTCCTTAATAAAAATATTAACTCCTATCCCAATAGATAAATCACTTATCTATGAAATAATAAATTTTGATGTTATCGATTGATACTTATGATTCAAGTCCATTGTTGGAGCCATTTATTTTCATGAAAAATTGAACTCCTTTAAACTTACAAATTTTTGCACTAATGTGTATAAAATATTGAATGATAAACTTGAATTACAAATAGTTGGCATAGTTCTAAAAGTTTTATTTCTATCCATGACTTCAAATATTAAAAACACATTGAGAACTACTTAATTTATTTGGGTACTAAAAGTCCTAAATATTCCAAATTATGAAAAGTTATGTTGGTTGTACAAAGCACCAAATTATCTAGTTAAATAAAGTTCCTTGAGTTAAAAAAGTGTTTAACATGATAGTATCGAATTGATTTACACTTATTTCTAAAAACCCTAAAATGTATAAATATATCATGTTTAAAATTCATATTCAAATTTAAATCAATTTTTTAAGGAGATTTCACTTTCATGGGGAATTCGAGTAAGTACCACAAGTATCTTAAGTACCCAAAAATATTAATTACATGAACAAATCTACATTTTATTAACTAAAACATTTTTTAGCATCTTAAAGGCCCAAAAATAATAGGATGCATATTTTTAATAGAAATTGACAATTCTAAAAGTTTTATAAATCAAAATTGAAGTTCTTTTTATTACCCAAACTCACTAAGATTATTACGGAAATGATATGGAAATTTTTTTCCTTTTGAAACATACCATTTATTTTATTTGTATTTTTACCTCTTTAAAATGATAATTTTCCTTGTTAACCTCTTGATTTTCAATTTTGTATTTTCATTATGTACATTTTCATTAATTTTTCGCATTTCATTCCCTCATTCATCATAATACAAAGAGTTTATCTCTAATTGATTTTTTTATCTACCTCTTGTCATTTTCCATTCATTTCTATAATAATATAAGTCCCATACCTTTTGACAAATTAAAAAACCATGGGTTTTAGTTTTAATTTCCCTTTGTGGGTTTATTTTATAATTCAAATGTCAGGGGTATAATGAGTACCCAAAATTTCTAATCTACTCAAACTAAGTCTAAAATATGTCCTCAATAGAATTTTAAATATTTATATGACCATTATGGCCCAAGATACATACTAACATTAAAATTTATTGCATCCTAACATTCCTATGATAAATTTTATATTGATAGCAAAGACTTCCTTTTACATAACCATATCATAAAAATTGAAATTGAAATACATGGGTAATGAACCTATTTATACCCTAGAAACAAATATTGAACAAATAAAGGAGAGTAAAATAGGTCATATATATATTAAATAATTTTTATAAATAATTAAAAATGGAAAAATGACCATGTTAGGACAAGGTACCTTTGATAGTGGACTTGTATATGTTACTAGTTTTCCTACATCCATTCAATATTCAGACTTGGTGGTGGCATGAAAAAAATATTATGACCTCAAAAAGAGGGAGATTAGATCTATTGATGATGTATTAATCATTAAGATTGATGATATTTTTATCCATATAAATTTTGGCATACAAACTCATGATTTAATAATGGACATAAAAAACAATATTTCACTAAACTAATAGAATCAAAATAACTAAAAATTCCTAAACATTATTAATCAGACTTGGCTTAAGAAGAAAAGGGATGGACCTACAAAACATGTCATGACTAGGAGGAATTTAAATAATAATAATATAATATTATAAATCCAATTAAAAAAGTTAAGGGAAATTATAATAATCAATTTTTCTCTTGATAGTTGTGCTTATATATCATTGTATTTGGTATGTGATAGTAATTCATTAATTTGGGCAAAGTTATTAGTGATAATTTGCATGTTCATTTAACTAAGGTTGAATACAATTAAAATATTTATATGGATTCATATTTGGTTTATTAAATAACTTAATTTATTCCATGAATAATATTAAATGTATAAGGATAAGAATTTCCATATAAATTGGTATATGATAAGCTACCTGTTGACACATTTTATCACCATTGGTCAAGGTTTATTATGTGCAAGTTTTTAAGAAGAATACATACATGGAGTGAAGATTAAAAATGTATATAAATAATATAAAACCCTTCATATATCTAATAAAATGCTCAGGAATAGCTCACAGGCTCAAATTTTTGCATAAGTATCTTTTATTCCTCTAACTAGCTAGTTGCAAACTAGTAAAGGCAATATTAAAATGTTTTTTTCATGAAGGAGAAGAAGAGTTAGTTTAAATGTAATTAGGATAATATTAGGTAACCTATTAAAAAAATATTAAATGCATTGGTTTTAGGTTATAAGGCTTAAATTTATGAACAATCATTAAGAAGAAATGGTGCTCTAAAACCCTTCTTAAACCCTAATACCTCAGTTTTAGGAGATATGTTTGCATTTATTAGTATTTTTTTTAAAATGAAAAGTTTTTTGAGATATTATGGGGAATAAATATCCTTTATAAACATTCCTAAATCTAAATTTTAAGGAAAATAGTGGAGAGAGGTAAAGGTAAAAGTTACAACATTTCAACCAAGCAAGAGACACAATAAAAAAGGTATTTTACGAGAGGTTAAAGTGTTTGCTTGGGAATATCCAATGGTTATAATGCATATAATGTATATTAAAAGTATTAATTAAAATATAATGATGTATTTATTCCTCATAAAACTTATTAAAATGGCTAAACTCAAACCTACACGCATTTGGAAATGAGATTGTGCAAGTTAGGAAAGATTAAAAAGTGCATATTTTGAGTTTTATGACATGAAATATATTTAAATTTGACTTATAGGTCTATTTTAATGTCCTTGAATGTTTAAAATTTGTTTCATTTTTGTATCATACCCAAGGATATATAAAATGGAATATCACAAGTCTATTCATGAAGGAAATAAGAGTTTTTCACTAATTTACTCACAAATGGAGTTATAAATGAGTGTTTCAGATCCTTACAAGGGGGAAAAAATATTTTATAGGATGTATAATTCATGTAAAATTTTGAATCCATCCTTTTAGAATTAAAACCAATTTAAAATAGGCTCAACTCATTGAAATACATCTCCAAGTCACCCTGTAGATAACAAACAAGCACTTTTTTATGAATTTTTGTTTGAGAGTTTCATGAAGAGTTTTCAATATTTTAAAAAATTTACAAGTTTGAACAATAATACATATCCAATAATAATATTAAGAGTGTATTTTTGGGCTTAGAACTAATTTCAAACCCCCAAATGTAAATTAGTGTTTCTTGAGGCCTAGAGAACACAAAATGGAGTTTTTTGAAGTTGTATATGGAGTTTGTATATAATGGGAAATGCAAAAGATATATAAATAAATCATATATTTTAGAAGAAAAATCATACTTAAAATTATATATTTTGATACATTATATATTTTGGGTCATGACCAATATGGATCTATTAAACCTAATCAAGGGATCTCTTACCACAATAATATCACTGAGGGTACCAAAGCCTCAAGTCAATCAAAACTATGAAATAAACCTAACTAGGTCATGTGTTTTAATATTCACTAAAATAATAACAAGTAAAGAAAAATCTAATTTAGTTATCAACAAATCTTCTGGCACAAATTGGGGGTAATAAACATGCATAGAAGACATATACTCACATCAATGTATATAGAATCCTAATGAATGAAAGAGAAGTGCAAATGCATATATATCTACTATTACAAAGGAGGGAAAAATTAGGAATACTTACCTTTGAATATGAGCATATCAATACTCAATCTCTCCCTTGTCTAAGGTTTTTTGCAAGAGGTTGGTGTGGTATGTAAGGATGACAATGATAAATCAGCTCTAGGGTACACAACCTATCAATACATCTAAAATATCTATCCATAAGATAAGATCCATATCTCCAAAGAATGTATGAAACCATAAGATTTTTCCTTGGGTAAAATGGTGGATAATAAGATGCAAAATATATCTGACTTCTTATTTTCTTTTAGAAATGGCAAAATGAAAGTTTTTATATAGGCAAATCTAGCCCTAATTATTTCTAAATGTTTAGGTTGACAAGGTTGACCTAGTCAACCTATTATAGTTATTATAAAAACAAATTAGGTCATGGGATAGTTTGGCCAAGGTCTGACCTAAACCCTAAAAAGTTTATCAATAAAATTACAAGGCTGATGGGTTTGGCTATGTAATGTAAACTATTAAAAAAGGGTTTTAGGTTATGGAAGGGATAATGAATGTGGTAAATGACTAGATGATGGTGTAAAATAGGAGGAAAAACATAGTTAAATGGTTTTAGGAGATAAGTATTTAGATATCAAGAAGTAACAAGAGATAACAATCCTACACCAATGGTCTACCCACCATTTTCTTTATGCACCCCTTAGGGTATGTACTCAATGAGATTAAGACTCGATGGGTTATTGAAAGATAGATAGCATTAGTCACTGATAAAGTTTGAAAATATTATGTGTATAGATACTCCACACTTGAATCTTATCATGTGTCATATAGGTGAAACATGGGATGGTACTTTGGGAAAAGAATATAGTGACACATAATGTTAAATCTGAATAAAGGATAGTAAGCAAAATAAGATAAATGAAAGGATAGAATTGAAAAAAACATAAATTTTCTTACCTTAGTGTTGTATATAAATAAGGATTTGTAAAAAATATGAAGGCATAAAATGTAGGTAACATTAAGAAAACCTATAGAGATTAGTGAAAAATATTTTTTCTTGCAACATGGACATATAATAGTTGAAAAGATTATCTATGATGTCAAAATTGTAGAACATTTTATGGTTTGTAAAAAGAGTTAGTCAAGATAAAGATATGATAAAAATAATAAATATGATGCTAAATATTTCTAGAGTAAATAATTTTGAATGGGGTGAAAATAATTCATTTGGTGTTTTTACTATTCTAAGAAAATAGAGATCTGATAAACCTAGTGAGAGCCCAGAGAGCCGAGATGGTGAGGAGATGACAACTAAGATGGGGAGGATACATAGTGGTTTAAATGAGTGAAGCATAGGTAAGAAACTAAAAATTTCAAATTTTTTATTTTTAAAATTTTAAATTACATGAATTATAGAAAATTAACTTGTTGGTAAAATCTAGACATCGAAATAAACCCTAGGAAAATTTTAGGGACACTAGGGGTCAAAAAGTGTAGTGGGTAGGAAGGATTCAGACCAATAAATACTTAAGTCATTTATGACAATTGGCTAAAAAGTTTTTATTTTGGATGAACAAGTTTGACTAGGTTGACTTAGTCTATACAAGATAAGAAAACCAACTGACTTAGTAGTAGTTAGCCAGCTTAGTTAGTTAAAGAAGGGTCCAACTTAGTAGTAGTATTCCAAATTAGTACTATGAGGTATGAATGGGGATAAAATAATATTGGTAGGGCCAAAGGGAGGATGACTTAGTACCATAGAGGTTGATCTAGTAGAATTTTTTATGTATCCCTAACAAAGTATAGGGCCTATTTAGTTTTTAATAGGTCAATTTAGTAGAAAATGAAGTAACTAAATCAAACCAACTAATTTTTATGAAATTTGTAATAATATAGGTTAATTATGAATGGCGTAGAGATATAATACATCTTTCGTTATTTGATATTTCATAGAGGTGCCAAAGATATTGGTGATTTATTAATGCATCATGGTTACCATATTTGCTAGAGTGTTTGATAGATGTGGACATAGTGATATTGGTTGCATTGGGTCTGGGAGGTATCATGGATATGAGGCACATTTGAATAAGTGTTGATCTCATTGGCATGTTCTTTAGAGGATGGGAATAGTTGACATACACATTTCAATGGGTGGTGGATGGGGATACCATAGATGTGGCTATCACATTGGAAGACATCCATGCATTACTTGGACTACCTATAGGAGGGACACTAATGATCATAGTGACATAAAATGATTTGGAGGAGAGATGAACACTAGATAGGTGGGAAACATGCTTAGATAATATATACCCAAGTAAGAGTTAGCTTATTTAATGTGTATATTATTCAAATTCTAGACATCAAGAAGGATATTATTAGATTTGTGATATCATGAGTGTTGTGTCATAAGTTAGATGGTAAGGTACCTTTGTATGTGATAGCCTTATGCTAGTCTATTTTGGATCATAGGGAACTCTATGATTTTGGGTCTTTCATCTAAGTCTAACTCATGAATGATATTTATGGGGTGATTTTCAAGGGTAAAAGATCATGGAATAAGTTTTGTTACTCAATGCATGGATATAAGTGAGCTTCCCAATGTATCATCCATTTGGGTTTCCCCATGTGGTCGATGATAAGTTACCTCAAGTTATTAGATAGAGACAAGACCAAGTAGTACAATCCATGCCCAACATGTTAGTATTGTAGATAGTCACATGAAGGGAGATCATATGTAAGCCTTATACACATATTATTAGTATTTAGCCCAGTCGAGCAATCATGGAACTAGGGTTGGCTTAAGTATGGATCAGAAGCCACTATACCTAATCGGTAGAGCTAAATCTAGTGTCATTATTGCTATGGAAGTTTAGATTCCCATACCTAGTAGATACTGTAATAGTTCCTAACTTTTAAGAATGACATGATAGAGAGCTAAGGGGGTGAGGATGAAGAGGAGTGTGAGTTGAGAGATTAGTGATTAGGCCACAACATGTGAGAAAATGGACCAGTCAAGTATGATAATCGATAGCTAGAGGAGGAGAGGGTATGGATGTGGATGTATGGGTACAGTAGGTATCATAATAAGTGGAGTAGATACTACTTTATACACACCACCAATTAATATCATATTAATGAGATTGATTACAAATGAGGGTAGTCACATAGGATGATTCAATAGTTAGCCCAAGGTAGAGCTCATTAATAAAGGGCACTATTGAGGAGAGGCTTATGGTATACATGAGTGATGAATATTAGCTTTGATTTTTATATGGAGGTGAAACACAAATGAGTTACTCATGGGATAATAATATGGAGAGACCATGCTTGATAGATGATAAAAAAGGAATCCTTTTAAAATATAAGTGATGCAATAATTGAAAGAAAACACACAAATGATTGGATCAATGTGAGTGATCTAATTGGGGCACATAGAAGAAAACCTTGCACCAACACTGGCTAATTCAAGTTTTTTCAATACAACACATAATGATCAAAGAGTAAGAAATCAACTAAAAATTAAATTATAACTAAGTTGTCATATTAATATTTATCAAATTATTATAAATTATTTATTTAAGTGTGATAAGGGAGTTGGCTGGAAATAAGGAACTAGAAAGTAATCTATGGATGGTTTAAGGATGTTTAAGATGAAAGGGATATATGTTGGTAATGGTACTAGCTTGGTATTGGGGTTTACCCCCTTATTTCATAACCCCATAGAAATAAGGGTATCAGGTTCTTTTCCAATATATACCCTTGACCACATATTTAGACTTGGCTAGAAAACCAAATTACATTCCCCCTTGGTGATGAAATCTAAGTAGGTAGGCCTTGGGAGGGAAAATATTTAAATGTATTTTAAATATTGTATGATTTGGTAGTATGTGAAAAAGAGTGAAATATTATAACTAAATGGTAATTTGAAAAACCACCTATTTAGAATATGTGAGTTACTTTGAACGTGCAAATAAATAAAAAAGGAAGTGTGAATTAATTACTAGTAAATAGTTGTTAATTTCATGATTTAGAATAGTGCAGAGTCGGTTTAGATCACACTATATGCAAATAATATAGAATAGAGTCAAATGGGTTTCTACTATTATGTATAAGAAATATCTCAAATAAAAAATTAAAACACATTGACTATCTCTTAGATAGAAGATATGCTATACAACTAAGTTGACTATGTCAACTTGGTTAGTTGTAGGGTTACGGTTTTAAACATCACTAACTTGTATAAAATAGAATTAAAGAAAGTAATAAAATTATAGAGAGATAAAAGAGAGGAACCTTAGTGGGTTTAAATATGGTTAGGATTTCAAATTATATGTTTAATTACCTTAAACTTTACTTTCAAATTTTGCAAAATAAGTCAATTGGTTCAACTTAGTTCTACAAAACTTTATGTGCTCAAGAAGAGTAAGATGACTAAATTGATCTATTCAAAATAGTTTATTGATTTGGATGATTATAGAGACAATAAAATGACAAATTCAACCTATTAAACCTTATATTCTTATCTATAACTGAATAATATTATTTTATTTACTTGTTTGATCTAATAGCCTATATTTGATGAAGACCTACATAGATATAATATAGTCATTTTGATGTGATAATGTGTTAAAACTATGCACAAAAAGTTAAAACTATACTAAATGGTTTGATATAATAATATAAATATATAAAAATGTAATAATATGATAAAAATTAAATCTTTAAAGAAAACTTATAAGGGTTAGATTCACATCGGGTTCACTAGAATGTATGTAATGGGAAATGTAGTAGATCTATAAATCTATCCTTGCTCAGAGAAGATAAATCTTACTTGCACTTTTGATTATTGATACATTAGATATTTTTGGTCATGACCAAGATGGATACTCTAAACCTAATCTTACCATAATAATATCACTAGGGAGGATTCTAAATCCTCTAGTAAAGCAAAATTATGGAATAACCCTAAGTAGGTCTTATGTTTTCATATTCACTAAAATAATAACAAGAAAGTCAAAATCTAATTTACTAATCACCAAAGATTGTGGCACAAAGTGGGGGTAATAAAAATTAAAATTGAACATGTATATAATACATATATTCACATCAATATATATGGAATCGTAATACATGGAAGATAAGTGCAAATGTATATCTATCTATTCTTACAAAAGATGAACAAAGTTAGGAATACTTACCTTTGAATATGAACCTACTAAGCCTAAATCTCTTCTTTTTCCAAGGTGATTCACAAGATTTTTTTTTGTATGTAAGTATGATAAAGATAAATCATATCTAGGCTATACAACCTATCAATGCATCCAAAAGACTTCTCCACTAGATAAGATCCATATCTCCAAATAAAGTATGAAACCTTAAGCTTAGTTCTCAAGTAGAATGGTGTATAAGCAAATGCATAACATATATTACTTATTCTTATTTTCTTTTTATAAATTTATAAATTAATGTGTTTATATAAGTGGATATAACCCTAATCCTTTCTAAATGTTTATGTTGACAAGGTCAACCCAGTCAACCTAGTATCATTATTGACAAAGAAAATTAGGTCATGGACTAGAATGGCTAGGGGTGGGCCTAAACCCTAATAAGTTATATCAATAAGAGTAAAAGGTGGATGGGGTTGACTATGTAATTTAATATATCAAAAAAGGGTTGTAGGTTAGAAAAGGGCTAATGAATATGGTAAATTACTAGAGAAAAGTGCAAAATAAGAGGAAAAACATAGGGAAATAGTTTTAAGAGACAAGTGTGTAGATAAAAAGTTGTAATAAGAGATAAAAATCATACTAATCATCAATGGTATTCCGACCCCTTTCCTAGTGCATCCCTTGATACATTCACTTAGAGATGTTAAGACTTGATGGGTTCGTGAAAGATATAGTGTGTTAATAATTGATAAAGTTTGAAAATATAATGTGTATACAAAGTTTGGATCTAAAAATTTGTTTGAAGTTTTGTCACACCATGGTGATGATGTTAAAAAAATAATTACACTCCTCATATGTTTAAATAATGCAAATTCAACAAGTTCTAGGTTTTGAATATGCATTCAAGAAGTTTATCAAACCATTAAAGATGAGCATATCCAAGAAGAACTAGTATGGAAACCTATCTTGTTCATCATCAACTACATTTTTAGCAATGATTCTCCATGAAAAGCTCAAAAAATGAAATTTTTAAGAATATTATCTCCTTCTATGCCCCATTTGAGTTAATTTTAGACAAATTCATGTCAAACAATAAGAAGCCTATAAGGAATACTAGAAAGGTGGAGAACCAACATGCAAGAATAAATAAGTAAATTGGAAGTATTGATCAATTTAATCAATCCTATTTTCATGGAAGAGACTATTTAAATAACCACATTCAATCTCTCTCCTACTATGCCAACTTGGATCAATTTGGGTAAGTCAATAAGAAGAAACATGCATGAAAGATATAGTGAAGATAACTAAAGTCAAACTCTAAGATGCAAGCAAGATAACTAAAGTCAAACTCCAAGATGTAATAAATATAACTAAATTCAAATTTTAAGATGCATTCAAGATCAAAATTATTTAAGTGAATATCAAAAGGAGTTAAATTTAAGATCAAGAGGAGTTAGCTAAAGAAGATAAAGATGTTTTCAATATTGAAGACCATCAATGCATTCATGATGATCTTTGATTTTTTCAAAAATTTAAAACAAGGTTCTCTCTCTCTCTCTCTGATCAAGAGGAGTTAGCTAAAGAAGATAAATATGTTTTCAATATTGAAGACCATCAATGCATTCATGATGATCTTTGATTTTTTCAAAAATTTAAAACAAGGTTCTCTCTCTCTCTCTCTCTCTCTCTCTCTCTCTCTCTCTCTCTCTCTCTCTCTCTCTCTCTCTCTCTCTCTCTCTCTCTCTCTCTCTCTCTCTCTCTCTCTCTCTCTCTCTCTCTCTCTCTCTCTCTCTCTCTCTCTCTCTCTCTCTCATGCATTATTAAAATAAGAGGAAATTAAAATCATGATTTTTTAAAAAGGATTTGGATATTTAAAAGTGGATTTAAAGGTTTATTTATTAGTGGAATTGAAGGAAAAGTGAACTATTACTAGGATGATGACTCATCATTAGTTTAGGGATACTTGGTATCCTCTATCATTTATTATCTTTTCTATACATATTTTCATTTTTTGAGACAAGAGGATTTATAATTTTGTATATATATATATAATATACTATAATTTATACTATATCACCTTTAAAGCATTAAAGAGGTGATTTTTCCTCCATTTTCAAATTGTTAATGAAGTGTGTGTCATGTGTTCACTGATGTTAAACTTAGTGAATGATTATTTTTCCTATGTTTATGTATGAAATTTTCACATTTATGTATAAAATAATAACTATTTCATATCATGTCAAGTGTCTAAGTCTAATTTATACCTAATCTAGAAGCGAATTCAACCATTATTCATTGCTTCCAAACTAGTGTGTGTGGTTGTTAAGACTTGTGTATGAAATACTAATGCATGAGTCAGTGTATGAAGATGAATTAAATGTGTGAAATTAATTTAGCTTCCAAAGTATGTCAATTATAGGCATAATTAACCTTATAATTGATGAATCACTCAAAAATTTTAGTTTTCATGTTCATTCTAGTTTGAGTATTGCTCTTTTTCACCTTTTTCTAGTCAAGAAAGTGAAAAATTGGAGAGTTTAGAGAGAAGTATGTGAGTGTTCTAAAGGAAAACAACCATTCATCTAGATATTATATTAAATATAAGGTTAACCACACCTCTTATATTTTACATTATGTCCATAGAAGGGAGAATGGACATCTTTCAAGGGTGTACTTCTGAGTGACAATATTTTCTAGCATGCTTAGTGGGACACAAATTTAGGCAAAAAAATACATTTAAAACAACAAGAAGTACCAATTTCATGCTTGAGGTCACTAAAGGGTCTATAATTATAGGTATACCATTTTAATTTTTTTGAATTATCTAAGCATTCAAATATAAGAAGAAGGTTTTTGATAATACCATATCCTACAAGGTTATTCCAGTTACCAAATCAGCCTAATGTGTAAACCACTTTAGTTTTAAATCCCATTATCATGGATATCCACAAGAACCAGGATTTATTCCTTTAAATGATGGAATCCCTCTCAATTTGGCCCAATATTATGGTATTCTACCTCAACTCTCAAAATCCTACCATATTTTATAGGTGAAGATCAAGTTACACCCATAGAACATATCAAAGATGTGGAAAACTTATATTCATTTCACCATGTTACCAAAGAGAATGTTTCCATATATTCAACTAATTCATCATTAAATTTAATGGTATTATAATGGTATAAAAACTTTACCTTAAACTCCATTCCCTCTTGAGATGATTTAGGTGCAGTATTATATATATAATTTGAAGACAAATTAGACCATATATCCCTTATTGAGCAACTCACTACCATCATGAGAACACCACATGAATTTATGATTGATTTAAATCTTATATTTTAGAAGCCATGTAATATAATACCTCCCATGATAAGGCCTTCTTTTGAATATGTTTTCCTATAATTTTTGAGAGCCCTAAATTTTGATATTTAAAATATGATTTTGTTTATGGGTGATAGGACACTCACAGATGCCTTTGAGGTTGTCGTTAGAGCTAAAAATAGTCTAATTCAAGTTTTAAAATTACAAATAAGCCTCTAATGCCATATTTTATATAATTATAGCCTCTTATACCTCCTCAAAAACCATCAATATCCCCAACTCCATCCCCCTAAGATAATGTTCAAGCTCTTCATAGTCAATTTAGTGAACTTGGTGAACTAAAAGGTATGTTTCAATATTTTGGTAATTAATTAGTTTAGATGAAGATGCAAGAATATCATGATAACAGGCCATATATAATACCTAATAAATCCATGTATCAACCATATATAGAGCAAAGACCTCCCTACCAAGTCTTCAGAGATAATAGGCCTCCATACTAAGCTGAAAGAGTCATTACACCAGCCAAATCATATGCTAAAATTAAACCCAATGTTACTTATTCAACCAAGGCCCTTTTTTAAATATGAAATAATTCAATGCAAGATTCAATTTAGTAGTCTTATAAGACCAATGATGTGCAAAATTAAGCTTTAGTGACATATAATATGGTAATTCCTCCAATGAAAAAAGGAAGTATTTCTTCAAGAAGGAAAACATAATGAATATATGATGTAAAAAAGAAAATTGAGTCATGTAAAATTACAATTGGATGCAACCTTGGTGAATTGGCAAGTTGATGATCATGTGGTAGCAAATCAGATTGGTGAGCCTAAAAAATTAAAAAAAAATGTTATAGATATTACAAGAACCAAGGTAAGGGATATAGATGATATCCAAGAGGTAATACATGGTTCAAATTTTCCTAATATGGTTTCTAAAATTATTAATTATTAGAATGTTTCCCATTTACTTTTAAAAAATAGCATGTTGAAGTAAAAAAGCTTCATCAAGTGCCTCAAGTATAAGAGTGTCCTATTGATCCAATGTTACAACCAAAGATTAAAGGCTCCTAATTAAACATAGTATATTACATAAAGAAAGATAAAATCATCATGACCATGTGGGATTCATTTTAAATCCTAGGATAAAAAGATACCCTTATCCATAAGATATCAGACCTTAGCTTGTCTACAAAACCAACAAAGAAGGAATGTGTGGTTCTAGAAAATTTGGATCAGAAATAAAAGTAATGAAAAAACATTTATATAAAAGGGTAAAGGAAAAAAATTATGATAAGAAACCAAGACAACTCCTTTCTATCATTCCCTGATTGTTGACAACACACTAGTTCATAATTGCATGGTTGACAGTGGAGTAAGTAACATAGTAATGCGTAAATAGATTAAAAATAAGTTGGGTTTAGTGTATGAGATAAACACTAAGGGTTTTTTTAAACATGATGTATCTCTAACCAAGATAGTGGGTATACTCAATAATATTAAATTAACACTTCATGCATGCCCAAATGTGATCATTCAGTAAGATGTGGTGGTGGTGGATGTTCCTCCATACTTTTCTATGTCCTTATCATGTGACTTAAATTTAAATATAGGTGGGTATATTTGAATTTATTGGAAATACCTCATGTTCAAAAAAAGGTATGGAAAAAAATTTACAATAGAATAAACTAGTGAAGTACAAGAAAAATCATCTCTTGATGATGTACCTAATTTTTTTTCTTGATGAATGGGATACTAATATTCATGATCATGATCATTACAATGTGATAAAGGAAGAAGGACTTGGATTTTATTGTTTACATGAGGATGGTGCTCAAATTATAGCTCTATACAAAGAAGGTGAGCAAAATGATGGTTTATGACAACTCTATTTTGATGGATTACAAAATAAAAATGGTACATAGGCTAGTATGATGCTCATTTAAACCTATAGACAAAGGTAATATGATATTATAAAGTTTTTGTCTGATTGATCTAATAATGTGGTAGAATATTAGGCCTTAGTTCATGGTTTTCAATGGGATAGAAATATGGGAGCTAACCTCTTATAGGCTTTTCGAGATAGTGAGATTATGGTACATCAAATAAGAGGCTTCAATGTGTGTACAGATCCATTGTTAAAATAATAAAAGCACAAGGTATGGAATATTCTTGAGGATTTTTATGCATTTTACATACACATAGTGCCTAGATAGTAATAATCATGAAAATAGTTTGTCTAAAATTAGATCCTAGATTGACATTCTAACTAATGTAAAGAATGATAAAACTCAACCATAAATCAAGATTGTGGAAAAAACATACATTCATAATAATAATGTGTATTATAAAATCTTTGAGGATGATGATCAATTCAATTTCCTATAAGAAGAGTTTGAATTATCTTCTATAAATCAATTAAAACTTTTTTAGCAGTATAGCGGTTAAATAGTTCATCTCAAGTCTAACAAGTTACCCTAGGGTCTTGTCACACTTGAGAATATTTTTAGTAGGGATGATGAGGTAATAATGGAGAAAGTTTTTGTGTCTATCAAAGAATAACATTATGCAAACATTGACATATCCAATATGAAATCTCTCAAACTTGGTAAAGTATGTTCTCAAGCTCAAATACAATCTATTGTTGATTTATGTGGAGAGTTTGCTGATGTGTTTGCATGGGAGTACGTTTATTTAAAATATTTTGATCCTAGATTGGCCCAATAAACCATTGAACTAGAATATGATACAAAATTGGTGAAGTAAAGATAAATACCAATTAACCTAAATCCTAAATTTTTGATGAGAATAAAGCTTCACAATTTGATTGAATCAACTATCATATCTCCCATCAAGCATTCCACTTGGGTGGCTAACCATGTTCCAATGAGAAAGAAGAATGGATTAATTAGATTGTGGTTATACTTATGTGACTTAAACAAGGCCTAAATCAAGGATCATTATCCTTTTCCATTAATGGAACAAATACTATAGTTAGTGGCTAGTTTGTTAATGTTTTCATTTATAGAGGGTTATAGTGGGTATAACAAAATGCCTTTGAAGGAAGAGGATTAGTTTAAAATAACATTCACCACCAATTTGGGAACCTTTGCATACCAAAAAATTCCATTTTGTTTGTTTAATGAAGGAGAAACATTCAAAATAGCCATGGATATGGACTTTCAAGGTTTGACCAATAGGTTTGTTCTTGTGTATTTGAATGATGTTATATTTTTTTCAAAGAATCCAAATGATCACATGTTTTATATTAGAGAGGTATTTGAGATATGTAGTAAATATGGTGTGTCACTTAACCCAAAGAAGTGCATTCTTTTAATATTTGAAGGTAAAATCCTTGGTCATGTTGTTACTAATCATGGTTTGAGTATTGATCATAAGAGAATAGATTATATTCTTGACTATCCTTGCTTAAGCATAAGAAATCATTGCAAGTTTTCATGGAAATATTAACTTTATAATAAGGTATATATCTGATTTTGAAATTTTGTCAAGCCTATTATAACTATGCTCAATAAAAATTAGTATTTTACTTAGACCAAAGAAGGCATGAATTTTTTGAATAAATAAATCAATCTATTGCTAGTGTTTCCACTCTCATTAATCTTTAGTTTCAAATGAATTTTTTTGTGTGCATATGCTAATGTTGATATAATTTCTATAATATTAACACAACAAAACCAACAAGGTTTGGATCAGCCCAAATCATTTTTTATTTAAGGCTTACAAGAGTATGAAATAAGGTATACATGTGTTCAAAAGCATGTTCTTTCCATAATTATATGTCTCAAAAAGTTTAGGCACCTAATATCTAACAATAATATACATGTGATGGTTACTCATATAAGAATCAAAGAGTTATTATTGAATAAATACATATGCAAAAAGATATTAGGATGGATAATAAGATTCATGTAGTATGGCCACCAAAAAAAGGTAATCAAGATGATTAGAGGAAAAGGGTTGTGTGAGCACTTGGCTCAAGAATTATAGAAAAGTAAAGAGGTAATTTAGGTCTTTAATGATGAAGATATTTTAGTCAATCATATACCTTTATAAATTTAGTTTCAAGATATGGTAAGGTTCCTTAAAAGTGGTATGTATCCTCCAAATTCAAGTTGTTCAAAGAGAATTTAGTTTAAGATATGATATATTCCTTTTATACTTTTTGATGGTGTGTTATTAAAAAATGATGTTAATGGATTGTTATTGAGATGCATAGAGCTAAGTCAAGCTAAAATATTACTTTAAGAATTTCATGATGGACAAGGTGGAGGCCACTTTTCAGAAAGGAACACATCCATCAAAATCATGAGGGGTGGATATTATTGGCCAAACATATTTAGATATTCTCATGATTGGGTAAGGAAGTGCAAGAAGTGTGCATTGTTTATAGGAAAGGAAAATCTTTCCACCTTACCCTTATGACCTATTTCAATAGATCAACCCTTTATCTAATGGGGTTTGTAGTTAATTGGTATCATTAATACACCTTCTAGTTTGGACCACAATTGGATTATTACATCTATAGATTAATTTACTATATGGATATAAGTAGTGGATTTAAAGGAAACAAATGAATATAGTGTCTTGGACTTCTATGAAGGTTTGCTCACAAGGTTTGGTGTTCCTTAAACTATAATTTTAGATAATGTTATGGAATTTTAAGGGATAAATCACTCACTGGGCTATCCAAAATGGTGTGTATCTCAACACTTCTTCCAAATATTATCTACAATGTAATGGATTTGTTGAGTCTACTAAAAAAACTTGTTGAAGACTATTAGGAGAACCATTGAAGATAATCAAAGGACTTGAAATTTAAAGTAAAAATAAACTTTATGGATTGATACGATAACCTCAAATAAGTCCATTGAAAATTCACCCAATAAGATAGAGTATTTGAGAGAAGATATATTTCCAATATCACTTGAACTCCCTTATTTGGAGCTAATGCATCATCTAGAACTATTAGAGAGTGAGCCTATGGAAGTGATTTATGACAATATTATGGAGTTAGAGGAACTAAAAAATTAGTCCATGTTAGCTATGGAAATGCATCAATCATAATTAAATAAAAAATTTGATAGAAGATCATCTTCAATGAGCTTCAAAGAAGGTGACTTGGTTCTAAAATGTGATGAGGATAAATCAAAACTGGGATGACACACAAAGTTTGACTCACTTTGGAGTGGTCATTACATGATATCAAGATAAAAGCCTTAGAACACCTTAAAACTAGATAATACATATGGTGAAGTGATCCTAATCCTAGTCATTGGGTTTCATGTTAATCGTTGTTGTTGAAGATAGGTCCTTCTTGGTACATAGTAGTTTAGTTTTTACATTTTTGTAAGATCTATCTTGTAGATTTTTCAATTGATAGTTGTATTATTTTTTAATTTATTAAGTGATTATGAATATTTGTTGTGTTTATTTAAGAAGATTTCAGTTTTTTATTTTTTTATATGTTAATTAATACATATACCAATGATTAAGGCTACTAGAATTGAGTACTATTAGGCAAACATCCAAACAAGTTCACTACAAATGTTGATAAGTTTTGCCACCATTGGTCAAGGTTGCTTATGTGTAGGTTTTAAATAAGAATATAATCATGGAGTGAAGATTAAAAAATTACTTTAAAATTCATATGACATTAATTAATTGAAAAACATGATCAGGTTCATCTCATAGGATCAAATATTGGCATAAGTATTTTGTATTCCTCTAACTAGCTAGTTGTAATCTATTAAAGGCAATTTTCAAATGTTCATTCCATGAAGGAGAATAAGTTTTTTTTTAAATGGTATTAATTAAATATTTGGTATCATATTTCCTATAAATTACATTCATTTTTTTAGGTTATATGGGATTATATTTATGAACAATCATTAAGAAGAAAAGTTGCTCTAAAACCTTTTTTAAATCTTAATACCTCGATTTTAGGAGATATGTTTGATTTTTGAGTCCTTTGTTGAATATTAAATTTGTTTTGAAATAATATTTTTAATTAATAACCTTAAAACAAATTAATAAATTAATATTTTAATTAAAATAAGGGATAAAGGTAAAGGTACATGCTGTAGGGTTTCAAGCAAGCAAGAGAGATAGACCAAAAAGGCATTTTTGTAAATATTTAAGTGTTTTTTAGAGTGTATCCAATGGTTTTAAATATTATATTGGATATTATATGTCATAATAAAAAAATAATAATTTATTTAGGCCTCATAAAAATCAATAAAATGGTAAAACTTAGACCTACATGCATTAAGAAATGAGATTATGAAATGCAGGAAACACTAAAAAGTGCATATTTTGCATTTTATTAAATGTAATATATTTAAATATGACATGGAAGTATTTTTTTATGCCTTTTAATGTTTAAATTTTTCTTAATATCCATATTGTACTTTAGGAGAGATAAAATAGAAAAACATAAGTCTGTTCATGAAGGAAATCATATTTTTTTAGTAATTTACTCACAAATGGAGTTATATAGTGAGTGTTTCAGATCATTCCCAAGAGTAAAAAATTATTTTATATGATTTATAATTCACACATAAGTATTAATACATTAGTTTACAATGGAAAAAAAATTCAAAATAAGCTCAACTCATTGAAAAACTTGTCCAGGTCACCTTGCAGGTAGTAAACATGCACTTTTTTGGGGAATTTTTGTTTGAGAACTTGGTGAAGAATTTTATAGGATTACCTATTTATAACTATATAATTACAATAATATTAGTGTTTTTTAGGCCTATAAATAAATTTTAGACCACTCAAATCTAAATGAGGGGTTTTAAGGCTTAAAGAGCATAAAATGTTATTATTTGAAGTTGTATGGGGAGTTTGGACATGAAACTTTATTTGAATGTATATGATACCATGATGATGATGTAAAAATATTATTTACACTCATTTTTTTTTAAATAATTAAAATTAATTATTTTTTAGGTTTTTTTTGAGTATTCAAGAAGCTTGTCAAACCATAGAAGATGAACATATCCAAGAAGAACTAGTATAGAGAGTTGTATTGTTCATAATCAAATACATTTTCAACTAGGATATTCCATGAAGAGTTTAAAAAATCAAACATGAAAGAATAATATATCATTTTATTCCCCATTTTATCTAATTTTATACAAATTAAAGTTAAATAAGAAGCCTTCAAGGAGCCCTAGAAAGGTGGAGAACCAACATGCAAGACTATAGAAGTAAAGTTAAATTCTTGATCAAATAAATTAGACCTATTTTAATGTATTAAACTCCTTAAAAAACCACATGAAATATATTTATTACTACTCCACCTTGGATCATTTTGGGGAAGTCAAGAAGAATAAACATGCATGCAAGATACAATGAAGATAACTAAAGTCAAACTCCAAGAAACGAGTAAGATAATTGAAGTCAAACTTCAAGATGCAATAAAGATAACTAAATTAAAAATTCAAGATGTATACAAGAAAAAAATTAGATAAATGAAGATAAAAATGAGTTTAATTTAAGATCAAAATTAGTTAACTAAATAAGATCAAGATCTCTTCAATATTGAAGACCATCAATGCATGCATGATGACCTTTGACATTTTCAAAACATTAAAACAATATTCTCTCTCTTCTTATGCCATATTAAAAGAAGAGGAAGATAAAATCATGATGTGATATGTAGGAATTTGAAAATTTAAAGTGGATTTCAAGGTTGAGTAGGTGGTGGAGTTGAAGGAAGAGTGAATTAAGGCTAGGATAAGTACTCATCCCTAGTTTAAGGATGATTTGTATCCTCTCTCATATATTCTATTTTTTATATGTATTTTTATTTTTTGAGATAAGAGGAAATCATTCTTTTTGTCTATACATACACTCTAAAAAAATGTGTAATACATCACCTTTGAATTAATAAAGAGATGTTTTTTCCTCCATTTTCAAGTTGTTCATGAAGTGTGTATCTCGTGTTCATTGATGTAAATTAGTAAGTGATTATTTTTCCTATGTTTATTTATAAAATTTTTACCTTTATGTAGTAAATAAGAACTATTTTAGGTCATATAAAGTGTATAAGTCTAATTTTTACCTAATATACAAGTGAATTCAACCATTGTTCATTTCTTCCAAGCTAGTGTGAGTGTTTGTCAATACCTGTATATGAAATACCAATGCAAGATTCATTATATGAAGACTATTTGAATGTGTGAAAGTCATTTAGCTTATAATATTTTTCAATTATAGGCATAATTTACCTTATAATTTTTGAATCACCCCAAATTTTTAGTTTTCATGTTCATTCCAGTTTGAGTATTGTTCATTTTCCCCTTTTCCTAGTCAAGAAAGCATAAAATTAGAGAGTTTATAGATAATTAGCTGAGTGCACCAATGGTAACCATCAATTTATCTATATATTATCTCCAAATAAGGTTATCCGCACCTTATATAGTTTCCATTGTGTCAACACAAGTGATAATAGTCACACATTCTTGCAACGGTGCACTTCTAAACGATAACAATGCCTCAACTCAATTTAGAACAAGGAAAGAAAAATTATACAAGAGTGAATTATGATTTCACTATAAAATTACTAAATAATATATAAGGTAATAAAAAATAATTAATATATAATGAGGTTATATCTTATATCAATAAATATGGAAGATACTTCATATAGTTTCCAAGATTAACATTTATTAGGGTTAGATGATTCAAGTGTAGTCTATAAAAAATCTAAGGTATGAAAGTTATAAGATCATTCTTATTGAAATTTACATAAAATTGATTCAATTTAATAAAATGTGTAATTCAAATATTGCATAAGGAGTTTCAATTTTGATCAATTTGAGATACTATATGTGTAAAACAACTCACTATAAATATAATATAGATAATTATATGATTTACTATATTTTGAAATTTCATACCAAAAGAGTTCCTTTAGATAGAAATAAATTCATGAAAAATAATCTCAATATTGGTCTTGGTTATTTGAATATATCACAAATTTAATACTAGTGAGAATATTGTGAAGGTGTGTTTGAAGTAATGAAATGAGTTTATTAAATAATGAACTTGTAACATATGTATGCATTTAGACTTTAATGGTTTAATCAAGCAAAAATTTATGATTAGTAAGATCTGATTGATCCCCTTTTAGAAAATTTGCATCTCTTACCCTTCCCATTAATTTATTATTCAATTAAAGAGTAATAAAATTAAATAATGTACTAAATTTATTTTTAAAATATCAAAGGGTTGGCTTAAAAATAAACTAATTGATTATAGATCCACATGAATTTAAAAATATGTTTGGATCCTAATATGAAAAATAAACATCATATTCACATGTTATCAACCATCTAGTACCAAGGTATATACTAAGAATACTCTACCAAGAAAAGAAACATGTGGTGGAAATGATGGATAAGATAAAAATAAAATTAAATTTAGTTAATAAACATGTGGAGATGAACCCTAAAATATACCTCCAAATCTAGTCATCATACTCAGGTTTGAGACAAATTCATCTAACATCTTCCTTTGATCCAAAAAATTACCTTCATCACCCCATTTTTACATTCCATCCCCACCTCATGTTACATATTCATTCCAATTCCCACATCTACCTTTATCTCTTTCACCAACTTTAAAAAAAAATAAAAAAATTGGTAGATCCTAAAAATGCTTCTCAATAGGGTATCTCTCTTATTGACTTGTCTAAGGTAAAAAAAACCCAATTTATTTCTTTAAGAAGTTCATACTTTCCTTGGGTGAAACAAATGATAAATAAATGGAAGAAAAATTCATTTAAATATTATACCTTTGAATTAGATGCCATATCTAATCCATTGAAAATCCCATCACCTAAAAAAGTCGATGAGTAATTCAAGATTGATATTTGAACCTTCAGGTGCATACCAAACCTATATTAAATAAAAATTAAAAATAAACAACTTCATAAGACTAAATTATGAATTGAATACCCATTAGGTAATCAAATCATGAGGGAGATATCCAAAAAATTCCAAATGTTTATAGGAAAATTGGTTGAAATAACCAAAATGGAAAGACAAACTCAAAAATGGGTTAAAGATCAGTTGTGTGCACTTTTGACATACATAAAGGAATTATTGAGTCAAGATAATGTAATCATGGATTTTATACCTGATTATGTTCTCATTAAATACATTGATAATAATTTATTTGTAAACATTTTCAAATACAATAACCAAGGGAGAGTCATAAAATAATTGGGGTTAACAACTTGTTAACACAATCAAATTCATTAGTGAATAGTAACATATGGAATTATCATATAATATAAAACCAATGTTTCATAATAAATGAAAATAGAACTAAAATAAATTGGATAGTTAAAAAATGTAGTCATAGACTTGAAGGATATGACTCATTCTGATGGGAACATCTGTGTATCTAAATAGATTTTTAGTAAATTACATGATAATTTATCATTTTTATGTTTTGAAAATTTTGAATGGAAAATAATTTTTTTATAAAAATATTGGAAATATTTACATAAATATAATAAAATTTGTGATGATCTCATGTTATATGTTTGTGCTAATATATGATCCATCTATTATGATTTGATTAAAAATGGATATATCGTTGCATTCGTAGATGCAAAAATCAAAGAAAAATTATGAACAATGATAAAAAAAATATTTATTTAGTTTAGATAGATTCAATTTTGAATCCAATAAAGAAATTAACAACATTCATAATTTGCTCTTTGAATGCAATATAATTCTCCCAAAAAAAATTAATAAAAATGAAGAAATGAAAGAAATGATGATTACTTACTTGACATAATTATCAAACATGATCATTCAAAAATAAAAGGGATATGTAATACATTCCAAAAGTTTCTAAAATTTATATTGATGTCATTATAGGTTTAATAATGAGGAAAATGGTGGCATCTAATTAACAATTGACTCCAATTAACAAATCTTCCATCACTTATATTTCTTCTTGAATTTATATCTCTTACATTTTCTATTTTTACATAGTAATTTTAATAAATTTGTAACTCAAAATCATTTTATTTTCACTTTATGAAACAATTTTAAAAGGTTTTCATTGGATATGGTTAAAAGATGGCTTTATAGGGATCTCCCTTTAAGGCTCACAACAACAACACAAATAGAGTATTAAAAAGTAATAGTACAAGTGATGGGACCATAAAAAGAGAGGTGAAATAAAGAGAAATATATCAAAAAAATATCATCAAAACACACCAAAAATATCAACACAAAAGACAATAGGAAAGTAAATTTTAGACATGTTTTTGAGGCATAATACAACTTCCATGTCTTCTTATATCTCATGGATGATGATGTCAAGGATGGTATAATATTTTTTAATAGAGTGGTCCTCTTGAATTTTATTTCTAAGTTAAGATAAAAAATTTAAGCTTTGAAACATTTTCAATAGGGTAATCAGTCACAAACTTATATTCCCATCTAAATTGGTGGGAGTTAATTTGGATTTGGCAGGCCCTTTAAGTCTATCCCTTTGAGTGGTTTTGCCTTTCTTAGTGACTTTATTAGGATGTTTAGTTATTATGATACTACTGAAATGATACAAGGTATAATATTCCTCCAAATCATCATCCATAGGTATTTTGTCATAACTAAAAAATCATTCAACCCCATCAGTTGAACCTTCATCACCATCATTAGAATTAATGGCTAGCTCAGATATGGGGAGAACATATTTTATGAAAAAACAAGGGATTGATGTAGTTGTAAATTTTAATTTTCCTCATGGTACTATATAATATTAATTTTCAAAGATATGAGGAGGAAAAAGGGAAGGCTAATATAGTCATTGTCCCTAAAAGGATTCATCAAAAGAAAGTGGTGTGAGTAGATGACGATTTGAAATAGTAGATAATGAAATGGAAACTCTATTTCAAAAATTAGTAACATGTAGTTATTTAACTTATGAAATATAAATATGGATGAATTTAATCATAAATAAGACATTATCACATCATGTTATTGGTGAATGCTCATTATTTCTTATGTAAATTCATTCATTCAATCCATTTTCTTTCTTTTTGCAAAAAATGTTTATAGTTGACATGTCATTATCATATTTTTTTTTATAGAATGTTGAAATAGTTTAAATATGTGTTTATTAAATAATTTTACACCTTGTTCCTCTCATATTTTTATTTGTTTGAGATATTTATTACTCAATCTCATTCAATATAATTTATTTTATGTTCATAAAATTTAACAAGAATAAATTTGAATGTATACTATCATAAATATTTCATTTTATACATCTTTATATTTTTAATAAAGGGATCATTCACTAATAATAGATGAGTTACCTCTTGTCTATTACACTATTGACTGAAAATGTACACTTTTTATCCAACACAAACTATTCCACCAACAAGTCAGACCTTGGGATCACACACATAGACATAATAGAAGTAGTCATAGGGGATTGTAATTGAAAATTAAGGATAAATATTTGAATATATAAAACCATAAATTTTGAAACATAACATCTAATATAAATCACTAGAGGCTAAATTTATGTTCTAGGTTAGTCCTCAACTCAAGTTCTTTATTTTAACAACTCACAATCTACTTTCCTAACTTTCTTATTGCTTGCCTTCAGTCTTAAACCTTAACAATAAAATAAACCACTAAATACATTATATCTCTTACTAATTTAAATATTTATTAAGTGAAATTTTATAATTAGTTTCTACCTTTTACCTTCATATTATTCCTTAATTTCAACATAATATAATTTTAATGAATTAAAAATAATTTCTATCTTATTAAAGGTTCATAAACTAAAATAGGGTAGAATAGTAACCTATATGTCTTGAATCCAAATCATGTATACTTGGAAAAAGTATTTTCAAATAAAATTGATATTTTATTTAACATATATATGACAAATAACATGAATCAGTCGTGTAACATGTTATTCACGCATCTTGATTTTGACACACAAATAAATTTTTTTTGTATTTTTATATTTTTGAAATTTAAATATTATCATACTAACCAGTGATTCCATTAATTATATTATAACATGTAGGTCATATATTGATTGGTGAAAATATCACATGCCATAGATGAGGAGTAACGTGTGTATCATTATTCAAATCTGAGAAGTGATCAGGAGCTATAACATATCCCATATCATCATCATAATAAACATGATCATGCATAAAATTTGTAGATGTAAAAACAAAAATAACTTATGAAATTAATTGCATACTATGAGAATGAGATGGTCCTTATTGTGAGACATGAGGAGTAACATGTAAAACTAGTGTAGTAAATGACAGACTAGGTAATTCCTACTAAATTTCAATATAACTCTATTATAAATGAATTATAGGCATTAATATTAAAGGAATATAAATTACCTATAACTAAACCACCATTATATAATGAACCTATATATATAGTACAATAAGTTATGGTCGAGGTGGCAGAGCAAATTCTCTGGTTAAGTAAGATACTTAGATGGAATACATATAATTTTAACAACATTATTTATATATATATATATATACTTCACACATAAATGTAAAAAATATGGTACTACATGTATCTTATTTATCTATGGGCATCTTAATAACATGTTACATGCTTCAATAAAAGTATATATTATTATAGGCCCTACCATAAGCGATAACACAATGCACCTAAGAGTGTTTGTTTTCTTTTCATCAACACCATTAATAATATTTATGATTCCATTAAATTTTTTATGTGTATACACAATAATAGTAAGTAATTTCATAGTGCACATATTTTCACATAACCCATTATCCACCATAATGTTGTTTATAAGATGTGATTCAATGAAAATGTGCATAAACAAAGTCACATTAGTAGAACCATTATAAAAATATCATGATCATTAAATATGATATTAGGTATATATACTTGTGTACATGTAACTAACTAATAAGACCTTATATAGTATTCTCCTTGTCAATTCTAGTATCATAATACTTTAGAGGATGTGCTTTGTAATTCATATGTAACTTGGGATTAATGTTAGTCTCTTTCACCACATTATTAATAAAAACATCAAAATATATATTAAAATTTTCAATATGTTGTGTTAATTAATTAGTCATATTTATATTAACATCATTGAACTTAAAAAAATTACCCTCAATTAGATCATGTATCTTATATATTAACACAAAACATCTATTCATATAATGTCCAGCACATCTATGCCAAACATAATATGCATTGATATAAAATATATTAGGTTATGCCTCCTTCATAGCAACATCCATTTTTAGAGGGATAAAAATGGAATTTCACTCAAAGAGCACTATAATGCATTGTGCATACATTATGATAACCACATAAAATTATTTACTTGAGGAGCTAAAAGGATAAGCCAATTAATAGGTTGTGACAAAAAATTAGTTGTTACTTTAGCCTCATTTATAATATTATTTTCCTTATATTTTAAATATAGGTTCATATAAAATTTTAAATTATATGATGTTGTAGGATTAGACACATACTTTAGATTTCTCATATCAAATAATTTAACTTCATTATATTTAATGATATGACACATGTAATCTAAAGATTGTAGGTGTTTGAACATAATAGACTCATATAATGGTGCAAGTGATTTTTTAATGAATATATATCTCAATTCTCTATTAAATTTATATTTTTTCAAGTATAAAATATATTATTATAATGAAATACATAATCAATGATGGGATCCTTAGGTCAATTCTTAAGTTTTAAAATCTGAGCATAGGACACCTTTTCAAATATGTTGATAGAAAAGTGTAATAATAATTAATCGACAAAATGATTGAAGGTGCACTGGTTATAAATGAAGGTCTCAAAACAATCAAAATCATAGTATTTAATAATCCTTTGAAAAACTCAGTTAACAACTTCTCATTGGATATATTATGTAAACATGAAGCAAAAAATTATTTAAGATTCTATTTGAGATGACCTTTAACACCATAAGGTATAAGAGATGGTGAAACACATCCTATATGTAGAGGATAAATGAAATTTTTTATGGATAAAGGGTTATGTAATAAATCTTTAATTGAAGTTGAATAGATTGCTCTAGAGGAACCTTCCTCTAATTGGCAAACCTTATCTTGAAGATCAAGAATAATTTTTAAAATAGAGTAAGCAATAGGGATAGAATATTTACAAAATATAGATGGTTTCACATGAGTAGAAACCCTATAAAACACACACATACTTTGTGTATGGATATCCATATAAATATAAGGATTGACTTGTGATGCCCCCACACCATGGGTGGGTATCATAAATGAATAACATTCGTAAGAGTAGGATATGAAAACATATTATAAAGTCTATGTATTTAAAAGGAAAATCAATTTCGTTAAATATTTCATGTTTTTCCTCAACTATGGATACTGTACTATTATTTGCATTATCAGATTATAGTATTATATTCAAGATATTATCCAAATCATTAATTTACCTCCTATTTTGATTTTAAAAATTAGAAAGTGACTATATTTATGCATGGTTTACACCATTAATCTCATCAAGATGTATTATACCATGATATTAATTATTATTTTCATTATAATCTTCATGCGAATTTTCAAGATTAGTCATATCGTCATCAATAAGATGTTCCTCTACATCTATGTTTTATTTATAAAAATGTTCATTAAAATAATAAAGAATTTACATTCAATTGATTTTATTCATTTTATATTACACAGAAACACATGGTTCAATCAAAGGAATATAATTATGATCAATTTAAACACCAATTATTATAAAACTTATAATTATTGGTACAAGGTAAAAAAACCTTTTTAGATTGAATAATATATATTAATTAAAACATCAAGAAAGATAAGTAAAAATTACATAGACTAGTATGTAACAATTGGAAACCAAAATTTAGAATGGAAAACCTAATGTAAAATAAATTTTAAAAACCTAGGAAGGAAAGAAGAAACCCTAATAGATAAAGACCTTAGAATTTTACACACTCAAAAGAAACATTGGGTTGACTAAATTTTTTTAACTTATTTTGGATTTATTTAATTTAAATTAACCATTTAAGAAAAATAGATTGTGTAAGAAAGATTATTTATCATACAAATACAGATGCAAAAGAGAAATTGATTTCATTTACTAAATATATAAATGTTCAATCACATAGGGGAGAGAAGAAACATAGTCAATTTATATCTTATGTTTTATAATTTCCTATGTCATAGTCATAAGGATAAATATATATTACATATATGTCTACTTAACTCACCAAAAACTATAAAAACCTATGCGGATGTTACCAGTGAAGCCTAATCACTAGAAAAATTGGTATTTTTTACTATCTTTAGATATTTTCCATGATAATTTTACCATTATATTCTACCACATATAACTTCAACTTAATTTATAGAAGAATTCTATAATTATATTTTCCCTTTGTCTAATGAGAAGATTTTGATATTGTCATACTTTCCTGGAAACCCTAGCTCCACTTTCAACACAAGATTGAACAAAAATAAGGGGATAAAATATGGGTTGAAAACCCCCAACCACTCCATACTAAGTTAATTATCATTACCTATATTCCAATAATCTAAGGAGGGCTAAAACCACATGTAATTATCCTACCTAGATGTGTGTTCTCTCAATAGTGACCTACTATAACACACTACAATGCTTTTACTTTCAGTACTTGAGGACATGGTACTTTGACATTTCATTAACATTAAAAATTAGATTTTTTACTATACATTTTAATTTTTTTAATACTTATATGTGTGTAAATGGACTTTTCAAGCTTTCCCAAATGAGTGCTAGATAGGTTTAGCTATAAATGTCTGTATGTTTGAGTTCTATTTACAAATGACCTTTTGGAATTTCCCCCCATAAATGATATATGAAATGTAATTATGAAAACCTAAGGGCAAGATTTAATTTAAAATGGAATTTAAGGATATATATACACTATTGGTAGAAGTGGGAACCTATGGTAACCACGAACATTTGACTATTACCGAAACTATCTAGAAAAGGGAAAAAGTGATGTATAATATGGAAATAGTCTTTTAAACATGGAGTGTTATGGTAAAAATTATGAAGATACAAATTATGAATGACATGTTGGGTTTTATCCCTTTTTTATCAAATATTCAAAGGCTCAAATGTGCAAAACATAATATTTTGTCTATCCATCAAATCAATAAATTTTATTTTGAAAAAGACTATTACATATAGAGGGATAATATCTCTTATAAATTAGGAGATTATTCCAACTACTAATCCCATAATAATCTCCCCATACCTAAATACATTTAATAAACACCATGGGAACTCTAATTTCCCAACATTCCCTCCCTTAGAGGTCACATGGATAAAGAATGAACAACTACACATTTTCCCTCCCACAAGATTAACATGCAAATGTTAGGTTTGCCTAAAAATGTATCCATTAAATAATATGAAATTTTTATACTAGAGAGGAGATTTTATTACATCCATGTTTTATTGAAATTTTAATTTTCCTATCAACATAGGATTTATATTAAAAACTTTTGATGAAATAAAGACTTGACTCAAGACACTAAAACTATTTAAAAAAATAAAATACCAAATACTTTAATTTAACTGACCCAATTGACTAGAAACCGAATCTTAAAACAATAGGACTATGATATTTAAAAAAATATAATTTAATATTATATTCAACAAATAAATATAAATTAAATTTAAAAAATAATAAAACTCTTTAAAAAATACTATTTACTAAACTTAAAAGAAACTAACTACTTAAAAAACTAAGAACCAATACTCATAAGACTAATATATTTAATTTAAAACTAAAACATAAATAAATAATTATTAAAATAAAACACCACCTTATATCGAGTATAATGTAAACATATTTTTTATAATTTAAAAAAAATATAAACTAAAAATAAAACATAACAAATAAAAAAACAATACAGACTAAAATTTTTAAAGCACAAACATAAATTAAAATACTACTATATATGACTCTAAAATGACTCACTAAAATATTGAATACCTAAAACCACTAATCAAAACCAAAACTAAAGTGATAATTATTTTGAAGAAGATCTAAGACTATTAAGATAGATCTTGAGCTAGAATGAGAATCATTTGGATGGGTCTACTACTTGAAGGATTCGCTGATGTAGGAAGATCTAGTTGAAACCATTTGATATTGATAATGTGATAAGGATGGTGTTTGATATATCATTCCACTTAGAACTATTAAAAATTTATGAATATCCATGACTTGAGGAGAGAAAACTCGAATAAAGGTTAAATCCATTAGTTGCTCACTTTTGTATCTCATATAAGTTGTTGAGAAGGCTAAGATGCTTTTATTTTCAAGCATTCATCAATGTGTATGCTATATTTTTTTCCATCATTGAAGAGGAGGAGTTCACCATTTTTGATCTAGATTGATGTAAATGATGAATAGATCTATAGGTGACTCTATGCCAAGTTGGATTATTTTTAACCACCAAGATAATACCAAATCTGAGCTAGTTTATTCACTATAAAAATAGGTGAGTCATGCAAAGGAGTGTCAAATTACAATACACTACCAAGTTTGATCAGGTGTGAAGGTAGATGATTATCGAGCCATGGAATGGTTGAATCTACAACAAGGAATTATGAACAAAGGTATATCTAAATGTCACAAGTAAAGATCTAAATTTGAGTACAATCTAATGTATCCCCAAATTTCATAGTCTTCTTCAATATCAAACAAAACTCAAATAAATCATACGGATCTAAGAACCAATGTAATCAAACTAGGATGAACTAGACTATATAAACCCTCATAAAGAGATAATTTATTTATAATATAAATATCATAAACAATATTTACAATGGTTTGCACTATATAATTATTGGCAAAAAGTAGCCTATCAAATGGTAGGACCAATTGATGTGGTCTGTAATCAAAGGATCCTATAAATAATAAGGCCAAATTTATAGAGAGGTCCCATTAGGGTCCTTAGTTTGATACTACTATTGGTTTTTATCCCATTTTTTAGTGAAGATCCAAAGGCTCAAATGTGCAGAGCACAATATTTTTTCTATCCATTAAATTAATACATTTTATTTTGCAAAAAACTATTAAATATATAGGGATAATATCTCCTATAAATTAGGAGATTGTTCCAACTATTAGTCCCATAATAATCTACCCACATGTACTAAACACCATGAGAAATATAATTTCCCAACATGATAAAATATTAGGTTAGCCATGTCTATTGGTATATAAACACCAGGGAAAATTGTGGAAAATATTTAAATATATATGCACAAGTCATGTATGTCAAATATATGTAACAAATGAATTTATCAAATATATAATATATAATTTTGGAATGTATTTTTATTTTACTCCATATTTACATACTTTGGTGTATTTTAAGAAGAATGTGATGGATATCCCATCATCACTATTTAAATTATTTATTATATTCATCCACCTTATCTAGTAATACATTAAGGGGGGTGGGGCATGTGATGCAATTATTCTTGGGTGATTCCTTTTAGTTTATCTAACTTATTTAAGGCAATTTAATACTTTCACTATACATGGGTACCTCATCATGTATAATTATAGGGACCTATTTCTAAGGTTTTCCCCTATTTTCTTACACACTCCCTATGTATCACTTAAATGGGGTGTTTGTGTATGTAGTTAAAACACCATTTTATTAAAGTATCCTTAGGTTAGAATATAGTATAATAATAAATTTTAAATATGCAACTTATACTTTTAGATAGTCAAAAATTCACATCCACATAGAACTTATTGGTCACCCACTTTGTATGGGTCTTTTGACCAATTAAGCTTCAAGAAACCATTCTAATTTAATATTGTAGACCAACTAACAAAATTTATGAGGGCCTTATATTTATATAAAATAAGTATATTCCCTTATTATTTTAATAATGATGGGTGAATGTAATATTTGTCAAGTAATAAACACAACCATTATGTCTTCCATAATATATCGTGTGATTTAATATTGGTTATTATTGATTCATTGTCCTAGACTCTATACAAACTTTAACATCATCCACTCTAGTGATATCCATATAAAAAAATTTAATTATCCATCTATGAAAGTATATTACTATTAGTGAGATGTCAAATTTGTATCCTTGCATCAACATTTGATCTTTTTAGTTTTGGTCCGCTTTACCCATATAGTTTTCCATCAAATTTCATTCTTTTTTAGCATCAATTCCTTCATGAATACCCATTTGAAAATGCTATTAACTTTCAGATTCATGTGGACCCATGTTTATTATATATGATCATCTTCATTAACTATGTCATCTACCATGATCATTGTGTCCATATCCCCTTAGTCTGATATGATCATATAAATCAGCCAATGTCATCATTTGTAAATGTTTTATATAGATACAACTATAAAACATTTGTGTTTTTTAATTGTTTTAGTTGGGTGTTTTTTTTTTAGTTTTTATATTATCTCTTTTATTCTATAGTTCATTTTTATTCGATACAATTTTGTTTATTTAAGATAAAGTCAATAATTATTCAAAATTTAATATTATGTCCATGTATTAATGTATTCAATAGTATATCATAAGTGGTCATTTTTATTATTTCATTATTTACACATTTTTCACCATGTGTGTGTTGTTCTCATAGTAAAATAATATTGTCTTCTCTTTCAATGATACATTATCATGAGAACCTAACTTGTAGTGTGGTTGTTTAGTTTTAACAGTTGGTTTACATTAGTTTTGATTAATTATATTAAAACCCTTAAAACAATTAAATAATTTTATTGTAAAATATATGGAAATAATACAAATATCTAAATTTTATAGAAAATTATGACTAAAATAGTGTAATATAATATAAATATAGATGAACTAAGGGATTAAGACATTTGTTGATGCCATTTTTATATATTCCAAATCAGAACAAGGTAACCTTAACATTTTAAGATCATAACAGAGGTAAAATCCACTCTAGGGCATGAGTTACAAGTATGTGATTAAAGAAATGAGTGATGTAATAATAGGTATATCATGTAAGTTCTCAACTAGGATTATGTATGGATTAATGGTATATAAAATAAAGTAAAATCTAGGTGAGTTAGTGGGTGGGTTGATACTAATATAAAGTGGACATATCTTAGAAATTAACTCCAAAATGGTGGAAAGGTAGAGAAGGAAAGAGGGATATATGAATTCAAAAATTACATACAGGTTGGATTATTTATGTAAAAGTGTTTTTAAAATTGATGTTTGTTACTAGAAACTACTGCACACACACACAAACACAATCAAACAATCTAGGAAAAATTGATATAAGGAACTCAGAGATCTAGGTCAAAGGTTGCTCCTTTTAAGGTAGATTTTGCACACCCATAGTAATAAGATTATGACTCAGATTAAGGAGGTAATTAAGGTATTTATTTCATAAGAAAAAAATAATATATCAACAAAAACACTTTGACACACTCATAAAGATGAGACAGTCAACCTACTTACATATAATCAATAATAATTATTAACTCTTAAATAACCATTGCACATATAAAATAAACATATTAATTATAAAAAAAGTAATTATTAATTTCTATTTCACACTTATAATTATTGAATCAAATAGCCAAAAGATAAAACTTGACTGCATAGAATTTAGAAAGAAAATAGACCAAAATAATTGCATGACAATCAAAATTTGATTTCTTCCTGTATTGATTTTTTCGACCTTTAAAAATGAGGGTTATATATGTATATATAGACTTGAAGAATGGTCACCTCATAATCCAAGTATATGCAAACATATAATTACATGGTGTACTTAGAACCTCTATTCTAATTCTAGTTTTAAAACTGCATGTATGCATATTCATAGTTAACTTACAATTGTCAAAAATAAAGTTAGCCTATTTAATGTGATGCAACATGTACATTCATACAAAAAAAAAAGGAAAATTTCATATTCAAATTATAACATAAATATAATATGAGTAAAAAATTAATGAATTTGTATTTTTGGCACATAAAATTAGCCCTTGATATAATGCTGGATAGACATTTTCATGGCATTGTTGATTGTTAGAGTCATTGCTATATATACTAGTGTTTAACTAGAAGTTGTAGAGTTGGTCTTCTTCTTTGCTTACAAATCAAGATAAAAATTGTTCCTAATATCATGATATTATCTAATTATTTCCATGTTGATTAATAAGGGTTTATCCACCCTATTTACCTATTCTAGGAGCTTAGCATGCTTTGCCTTTGTGTTTTTAAAGTTTATCTTGAAAGTTTATACTTCTTTCAACTTATTTTTATCAAAACATAGCTCAAACTTAATTTACTCAAGTGATAATCCTTGAAGGATCTATTTTATGTTCTCATATGCCTTCTAAAGGAGTTGATCAAAATTGATCCTAATAATAAGTTTATTGGTTGAGTCTCTTACCTTGGATAGCTTCAATTCTTCTCTAATTTACAAAATGAGAGCTTCATGTTCTTGATAATTTGGAATTATTTTCCCAACTATTTTAATCTACTCTCTAGCCTCAAAATTTCTAATTACCACCAATTTTAGGGTATTTTAATCCTCAAACAGTGTCATTACATCAAGATGGCTATAATCCTTATTAGTAGTATAAATAATAAATAATTCTAGTTTATTTTCATCCTACTTCAAAGAATTAAACTATTTATGAGTCTCTATCATATGAGGAGAAAATTTTGACCTCATTACATCAATTTCTTCTAGATTATTTTACAACTTTGATGCTTCCTATTGAAACTTCATCTCAATTCCTGAGGGATATGGATTGTTTGCTTATGCTCTTTTATTTGACCTAGTTCTTACTCAAGATCCTTCCTGGACATTTTAGTCCCATCATGTAATGCCATCAAAACATTATTATGAGTTTTATCAAGAGACTTAAATTCTTATATATATGGGGACTAACCCAACTTCCTCTTCTTCCTTTTAGATAAGGCAAAGACTTGCCTTTCTTCAAAACTAATTTCCCTTCCATATTCATCCTTCACTTTCCTCTTCCTAACCATTTGGATTGTTTCTAAGGGTTTATCAAACATGGATATTATTGATGGAAACTCTATGATTTTCAATTTTGTCTTTTAATAAGCCTTTGATCTAAGATCAGTTACCTATGGAGGGATGACTAGTTATGCTGAATTTATTAGCTATGTGTTCTCAACTAAGTCTTAACCAATTGATCTTATGATGATTGATCTAGAGCCATTTTAATTAATAAGTTAAGGAGGGAGGGCCATATGATTTTAGACCAATCCATAGCTCCATATTATGGTAGTGGGTTGACTTAATATACCTATTTTCCCTTTTTAGCCTTCCTTGAGGATGTCATAGTAGTATCTTGGGAAGAGATGGTGGAAGGAATTGATAATTTTATTTGAGTGGATGATACATGGAGGTGGGAGATTGCCACTACCCCTTCAACCTTCCTTGAAGCCCTCCTTTTTGTCTTAGGTTAGACTGAGGTAGTCTCAAAAGGAATTTCCATAATGGTGGAAATAATAGATATGGTTGGCATTATTGGATAAATAGAAACAATAGGGGTAAATGAAATATTGTTTATTTTTTAAGTGACTAGAGGTGTTTGTATGATAACACTGAGAGGAATTGAAACAAATGAACTTATTGAATAAAGGGGAATGAAAGAGGAAATTAAGGAAGAAGGGAATGAATTTTGACCCTTATTACCTAATAAATCATGTTTCATCAATGATTTCCCTTTGTCATTTGTGAGACTTAATGCCTTTGAACTTTATAATTCATCCTTTTAATTTATTTCTTGTTCTACTAGATTTTTTAGTTAAATTTAAGATGTGTTTACTTGTTGTTAATCAATAATTTGGTTCCTTGAGAGGGGAGGAGCCCTTGGCTTCCTCTTGTATCATATTGTAGCTTTCTTAGTTGGGTAGGAAGCTCATTGAATTGAGGTAATACCAAATTATTACATAGGTAATATAGCTTGGTGATCTTGGCTGTGTGAATAAGAGGAATCCAAGAAAATTAGATCCTCTTGAGCTCCTTTATTCTTAGTTTTAGTCACACTCAGATCTATCTTAACAGCCCTTAATACATGGTGAGTGTCTTTAGATTGCTCTCCTTGTTCCTCTATTTATTATTGGGAATTATTAACCCAAAATTCTTAAGCAATCCATCCTCCATGAGGTGGGATCCTTGTGTGCATCTCTTGAACCTATATTAAAGGTTCTCCTTGAATTATCTTCAAATTTTCTTCCCTAATACCCATAATTTGTGCCCTCTCCATGACCTTGGCATCATATTTTGTATTGAAGAATAAGATATCATGGTCATAAGGAATGTGATGCTATGGAATATTAAAGCCTTGGATATGATTTTGAATTTCACCATGAGGGTCCCAATATCTATGAGGTAGGGTGGATAAAAAATAAGGATTCCTCTTATTACAAATATCCCCAAAATATTTTTACATTGTATAAACACATTCAACCTATTACCATATGGGATATGTAGACTATGTTTTTATTTTTATTTATCAAATCTTCTTCTACACTCCACAAAAGGTATAATGAAATCTATTTATTTATGATTTTATTAGGCATGTACATTAAGATGCATAAGGGGTTAATATTATTAACAGTGGCCATAATCAATGTATAATCTGGGTATAGCCAATTGTCACCCCAAGGTGCCAATGTATTTGTTATACTCTTAGATATCTTATATAGTGGGGGCTCATAGATAGCTTTCCATACCTGAAGATATATGTCCTCTATAATCTAGGATATATGATTGGCATATGCATATATTTTCAAGAATAAATAGTAATTATAGATGTGATTCTTTATGCAATCAGGAGTTGGAATCTAAAGTGACCCATAGTATATATATAGCTATGATTACTACATCAATGAGGTATGACATCATATAGAAATGGCCTTATAAATTAGAACATTTACCTTTGTGTAAAATTTTATCCCTTAGCCTAACATTGATAATATACTCCATGGGAAAAGTCATGTCAAAAGTCATCAACATGTCTAGAAGTTACATCAAATCCAAGTGGATAAAATGGATGTTTGGGAGGCCATATAACCTATTCAAAAGGCCCATTTCGATAAAAATACCCATTATAAATTTGTTGATAGTAATAGGGTCTTTCCATTTAGGAACATAAATTCCTTATGAAAAATCAATCTTCTTAATGTTTTGTCAATCAAATTATTCTTATTATAGGCTATCACCCTATGCATGTCAACTATAGCATCTAGAATTGGCAGAGATAAATATCTTTGGAAATCATCACCTAAGATACAAGCCATGGGCATATTTTGATCCACATGATGTAGGAAGATATTATTTTTCACCTTACTAGCGAAAAACAAGTCTAATAGTAGGTCAATATAAGGTATGACTTTGGGCTTGGCTATCATAAAGTGCAATCCTTGTGTTTTGAGAGAGAGTAGATCTATCACCAATTGGTTCTAAAAAAAGGATAGATCTTCTTCATGGGAAAAGGTGTATAAATCATCAATGGAATCCCATAGGTCCAAATATTTGGCATACCTATCTTTGAAGATTATAACATCAAACACAATGTCTATATACTCTATAGAATCCTTAATGGAAAATTAAGATACTAGAAGAACTCATATAAACACTTGGGATTATGAATCCATTGCAATTTTATTAGTTTTATCAAATTTAGTATCTTCAAATTTAAGAAATTCATGCTACTATTGGCATATTTTTAGTTAATTTGTAAGTGGCTAGGGATTTGTTCATAAGGAAATAAGTGAGATCAAATCTAATTATGATCTATGAGAATGCCAATAGTTGAAATTCATTCATATATTATTTTACATTCAATTCTACTTCATGTGATTTTAATTCCCAATGTTTATAAACTTGATTTACCTACACAATTCAAACCTTGTTATTTTATTTGGAAGGGAAGCTAGGTCTTTGCATTCTTTGATAAGTGTCATGAAGTAGTTCCACTTTAATAGCTAAGTTTAGTAGGATTTAGTAGCCAAGAATCAATTTTTGTGTTTATATCAAGCCAACTAAAGGATCTAAACACAAACCCTAAACAAAATGTTCAATGACCAAAATCTTGAATAGAATGTCTAATAACCAAAATCCCAATGGAGTTTTGAATAAAACTAGCTGAAAATAAGGGAAACCATGAACATAATTTTTGAACCAAAACATCCAATGAACAAGTCTAAAAAGAAATATTTGAGCACAAAAGTTGAAGAATATTGTTCCAAAAAAAATTCGGTGGATAAGTCCCAAATAGTTTCTTTGATAAACAAATTTTGAATATAATGTTTGATCACCAAAATCTTGATGGAGTTTTGAATAAAAGTAGCTATGAACAAGGGAATCCCTGAACATATTTTTTAAAGTACCAAGTCCTTCAAAGTGTGCATTAATTCCAAAACCTAAATAAGTCCATAACTCTTAAGGGACATTAATAAGTTAGTTTGAATACTTAAAACACCATTGTTTTTACTTCTAAGTGTTGAGACTAAGGATCAATCCAAAAAACTTCCATAGAATGAAGAAGAAAAATTTAAAAACATGGGCCAAATAAAAATCAAAATGGGTCCCAATTATTTACAAAGAATAGGGGGAATGTTAGGTACAACAAATGCTAACTTATAGGGGGAATACTTTCTAGTATTTGAGAATTCATAATTTGGTTAGCATTTTCTAATTAGACATGAGCCATGCCACAAAAAAAAAATTCAAATCAAAGATATAAAAGAGACTCCCAACTACATCATACAACATTTTTGTCTTCACATCGATGGATCTATGTATGTTGCATTGACATTATTTAGCCCTTGTTGTGAAGATATTTACAAAGAATTTGAGTAGCTTTAGGTTTTGGTCTAGTTATTTTGAATCTCATTAAATCAAGGGAGCTTAGGAATTGTTCTTCTCCCATCTAGGCATCCATATACCTAATAGAGATACCTTTAGGTTCTTTCTTTCCTCCTCCATCTTTGAGCATGACATGTGGCACATTGAACTTATTTTTTCATGTGAGCCTTTGATCCCCTTTTGATTTTATTTAGGCTTTATCAATCACTCTTTTTGAGTACACTGACTCTTTTTATTTTTATTTTTTTATCGATGAAATAAGTAGAGCCAAAACCACCATGAGCTAATGTAGTTATAAACAAATTATTGACTAGAACATCTACCGACTACATCCACACCAATGATTATAACCTCTAAATAAGTATTAGTATGAAGAGTGTGATCGATCCAATAGAGTGAGAAAACTTTATAATTTTGTATAGAATATTTGAGAGCAACTTTCGCACACCTGGTAAAAATATTCAATTGTGACATAACCCTAAATGATTATCATTACATACTCAAATATTGAATACCTCATACATAGAAGTATAATAAGTTTGTAAATAAACCCCAAATTGTAAGTCCTTTTCTAGTTTCCCTTTCTCATATATCAAATTAAGAATGAATAGGATCCCAACTAGTAGGATGTCATTTTAGTTGTGTCATGATGAACCAATTACATCATCATAGGAAACAATAAAATGTCTAACCTAAAATGTATGAAACCTAAACTAGGAAGCATGAAAACTAATCTAGAAACTAGGAAACCTAAACTAAAAAGTGGGAAAAATAAATTAGAAATTAGGAAAACTAAATAAGAAAATAGAAAAATCTAAACTAGAAATTATGAAAAATAAAAAAGAAAGTGGTAAAACTAAACCACTACCTCTACCATGCCTTCTTCATTACTCAATGGAAAATTTAGATGGTACAAATATGAAGTAATGTTTTAGAAACTATATATTTATTGTATATGTAATATCATTACCTTGAAGGTCTCTTAAATGAAATGAATTGTTGTCCAAGATCTCTAAAATCTAGTATGGTCCAATCTATAGTGGGGAAAATTTATCATGCTTCCCTTTCTTTTCATTGGATTTATCCCATAGGAGCACTAGATCAGAGATCTTATATCCTTTGAATTTTTCATTATTTTGAAACCATATTTTGACAATGTTTTGATGTTTAATAAAATTTTCTTGGACATCAATCCTTGAGTCTTCCATTTCTATTATATCCAGTAATTGAGATTCTACTTTCTCATTTGGTTCTATATATTCCTACATGAATTGATAGGCTAGCAACTTCAACATGATTGGGAATGATGGCCATCATCCATACACCAAAAAATAGGGTGAGGCCTTGAGGGCCTACTTAAATCTTGTTGGCTCCACCCATAGGGCATAATTAAGTAGATAATGATAGTCCCTATGATTATCCCCAATTGATTTATTAATCACATCTTTCAGGTTCTTATTTTTTACTTTGACCAATCCATTTTTTTTTACCGAACATCGTCTCTTTCTTTATGGAAATGGGAACCCACTTTTTTGGACTATTGTCTTGATTTTGAGCCCCTTTCCTATGTGACTATATGAATTTTAGGGAAAAAGAATAATTGGTATTATGTTTTCATAGGCTAAACTCTTTTATTCTATAAGGTTCATTTTAGTAGGTCTACATTTATTGGGCTTATTCTATTGGTCTTATGTTTTATCTAGTCTCTTTGACAAAGTATTTGTTTGGGGACATATTCTTTTTGTAACATGTCCTTTTTAGACTTATACAATTTGTTTTTTTAGGTTTTATGTTTTGAGTGTTTTGTCCATTAACTTTGTTGATTAATTCTTTATGGAATTTTTCTTATGGACTTATTCCATTAGGGAAATTATTATAGACATTTAATCCAAAATAATTCCCCTAAAATGAATTGGGTTTGTAGACCTTTTTTCATAAATAAATCCTCTAAAATATTTCCTTTAGCCCTTTGCACTTACCCTTCAGCCTTTACAAAGTAGATCCTTAAAGACTTTTGTCATGGATGAAATTCCCTACAAAGTAGACCCTTTAGATTTCTACTTGATCAAAATGACCCTTTGGCCTTAACCCAACTACCCTTCAGCCTTTTTGAAAGTGCCCTTTAGTCTTTTGAAAATATTCTTCAAAATTTTTATCTTAGGTACTTTCCCCAAAGAAAACGACCCTTTGGAATTTTTATTATCAAATATTTTTTCCAACATAAAAAATCTTCAAACAATTCCCTAAAATAATCTTTCCAATATAATTTTTCAAAAATAATGACCCTAAGGGCACGTACCCTTTAGGCTTTATGTAACCTACCTTTTAGGACTTTTGTCCTAGGACTTTGACATTCACACCTACCTTTTAGGACTTTTTTCCAAGATATTTTTCCCTTCACCCAATTCCTTTGGACATTGTGTCCAAGACATCATGCCTTTAAATATTTTTGACCATCCTTTCAAACATCTTAAAGACATTTTGTCTGAGAGATTTTGTCCTTTGACCAATTAATTCAAACATTTTCTTTAAGAGATTTTACCCTTCAACCCATTCCTTTGAACAGTTTGTATAATGAAAATAAACCTTTAGAGTTCCAAGATTAACTTTAGCCTTTTTATTGCAAGCATTTTGACTGATAAAATATGGCATACCCTTCATGATAATTGTTTTGGATTTTTTTCCAAAAATAATTTCCCCAATGATATCTGTGAACCAAACAAAAAAGTTGAAACAAAATCCCCCATCAAAACGGTCGAAAATAATACCTTACTACGAATGATAATAGACCAAAAATCCTATGTAACAGCCAAATGGTACCCCTGCTAAGAGAGCATTTTGTTATTGTGTTTTGAACTTAATCTAAAGATTATAACCTAGGTTGTAATTATATTTTCTTAATACTAACATATTTGGCTAAAAATCTATATGCTTGGTCCTTTTTTAAGATCTTATGATTTACATAGGATCAAAATTAATGTAGGGACTCTTTTATATATTTCAAGCCTAGGTCCAAATCATATTTATTAAGGAAACAAAGACATTAGGATAGAATTATTTATGCAAGGTATTTCTTAGTAGACTTATGTCTTTTATTTATGCCTATAGATCTAATAATGAGCATTAAATCATACACCATTGATTGAAAGAAGTGAGTGAAACACTAAAATTTCAAAGACTTATGGATACCTATGAGAGAGATAAGTGTCACAATCAAAATATCCTAGTATAATTGGTTGAATAAAGTGAGGGAAACTAGTACATAGAGGAACATAAGATGTAATAAGTGTCAAGATTAATAGAGTCAAAGAGTCAAACACCAAGATCTACAATGCACATTAACTCACGTACCAGATATTTGATGGTGCAAAATCAAGCATAACAACAAAGGGATTTCTAGATCAAGTGTAGTAGTGACAAATGTCACCCTCATGGGAAAATTTAAACAAAGGCTTTTTCAAAATATATATGAGGTGCCAAGTGGAAACATTGTAGGAGCCTAGTACCAAAAGATACATCTTTGTGAAGGATCCCAGTACATGAAAATCAATGGTGTGAGATAAACATGAACTTTTCAAAGGTCTTGAAGCAAGAAAGGAATTACCAATTTGAATAAAAACATTAGACCTAGGACTATGAAGAGTATTGAGGCCCCTCATTGAGTTATCAAGTGGCATGATTGCATTCCATCATGCATATGATCAATGGTGCAAATTGATAGTGGAATTTTCCAAGACTTGGACCCAATGAGGTGGGGAGGCATGTCCTATAATCAACCATCATATTTTAGAAGGTACCAAATAGAATGACATGCATAGAGTATATAAATGTTTTTTACACTTGATCTATATTTATTGATAGCCATTGGGATTCGTAGTTAAATTAGATCAATAATATGAACATGCACATGAATATAGAAGTAAAGATTAGGTGACTAATAATGCATATTCATATTAATAAAAGTCATAGTTAAAAAACATTATTGGTTTTAAAGGACTGATAGAATGATACATGTATTTGATGTATGTCTAATTTCCATTTTGAAGGTGGATAATCTAAAAGATCAATAGGTTATTCCTACAACCTATAAAAGGATCTATTATCATGCATTTCAAGATTTAGTTTAAAAAAAATGATTTCATCTTCATAGACATTCACATGTTGTATATCTTTTTAAAGGCTATTTTAAATCGATAACTATAAGTAGACTTTTATACAATTTTAAAACACAATTAGAAATCATGTTATGACTACCACATGTAATTACCTTGCATTAAATTGGAGGATGAGGAAACCCCTTCCCCAATTATATATTTCATAATTTTAATCTAACTTGGATTTTTATCAAAAAAATTTTGAATATAGGAGCAACATCAATTTTGATCATAAATGAATGTGTTTATGTATTTTCTTTCCAATTTCTATGTAATCAGTTGTTAATTTATTTGGTTGTATGTTTCAATAATCCTTAGTGTGTAATAATTATGAATTAATTATTGATTATTTTAATTGATGTAATAATTTGTAAATCTGTAATATTTATTAAGATATTGTAAAAATATATTGATTAAAATAGTTAAGTTATTTGATTCATAATTTTGATCATGTATGAGTGTTTTCTTAGATGTAGTTTTTTATGTGTGTACAATAACTACCTAAGATAATTCACTATCCCAAGCCATAACCTCTTGATTAAGGGTGTGAAATGGCTTCTCTAAAAGGAGAAACCTTTGTCTAAGGCTTATGAATTTCCTACTTTATCTCCATAGACTTATTAGTCATGTCTAATTGTGTGTGTGAACTACTACTAGCAATAGGCTTAGGTTATAAGAGCACTTGTCCCTTTTAGAAACCATATAGGTAAGTGATTCTTAAAAACCATATAGATTTATTTTTTGCCTTACCCTTCCTTCATTTTTGAGTTTGTTTTGAGACATACCCATTTTAGATTAGCAACCAACCACACACCTAGCTCATGTAGACATTCACTACCTTTTATGAACCACAAATCCATCTAAAAACATTATCAACAACATGCATGCCCTACCACTTTTCCATCAATACTTTTAAATAGACTACATACCTACAACTTGTGCCTTGGAGTGAAGTTTACCTCAATTAAGATCTTAAAATGTTAGAGGCTACCTCATTATTCTAGTGTGCATAAAACACACATCAATAGTCTCACTGACACTAGAAGGAGAGCCAACATATTCAATAATAGTAGGTATTTTTGGTGTATATTTGCACTAGAGCCACCTAAGAGAGTGACAAGATCTAATTCCCATGTTGGTTTTCTAGTCTCACCCTTGATAAATCATAGGAGACCTAGAATTATGCCAATAGTCCTAGTTTTGAATAATCCACCTCCAAATACTCCTCCAATAATGAATATTTTACCTATTAATCAACCAATGAATAAAAAACCACCTTAGTTACTTAGATTTGTTATTTCCATCCTATGGGACATGCATAATTTTCTTCAAAATATAAAAAGTATTTACCATCCTTTTCTCCTTCAATATCAAGGATAAAAAAGTAACATATCAAATCAATTAAATATATTTTAACACTAATGAATGTTATATATGAGGTTTTTATATGTATATTATTCCCTTTTACTTTAGTTTGCTTTGCTTATGATAGGTATTTAAATATAAACAAAAATTACATCACTTCTTAGGATGAATGTTAAGTAGATTTTCTTGTATAGTTTGGATAGGTCACCAATCCTAGTTTGGTACACAAGCCTTTCACCAACATAAAGATGGAACCTAACAATCCCATCCATGGTTTCGATGCAATATGGTAGAAGATTTATAACTGGTTGACTCTAAGATATAAAATAGAGGTGGCATTAGCATTGTAAATATACAAGAATACCTTTAACCTATCACTATTGTGTTCTTGAGAAGAGAGATTACAACTAACACTTTGGCATTAGCATTCAAAGAGGCTATCAAAATAGATAGGCAATTCAATTTTTAGTTGCCTAGAGTGCCTAATGTCAATAACAATTTTTCAACACTAAATCTAGTACCACACAAGAAACATAATGTTCATGCATTCAATAAAAACTAATTGTACACACTACCTTCACTAACGTGAATAAAACAACTAAATTTTAGCTACTTGAATAATCATGTGATGGTTAATGGTCATCAGGAGAAATAGAAAGTGACTATACATCCCACTACTATTTTACAATGTATGGATTTGATAATGGTAAAATTGGATTCTATTTAGAAGATTGTTCAAAAGCTAAGCAATAATTTCTTAAATATGAAAAGGAGGATGAACAACACCAATGGCCCAACTGGTAATCAAAATGTTGGATTTTAGAGATAAATTTGACCATTTCATAGGCCTATGAACAACATGGATTATACTAACAATCTCCTAAATATTAACATAGTAGAGATGAATCTTCTTAATTGGTGAAAAATTCATAATACTTATAAGCATGGTGAGCTCAAATATGTTAAATTTTGTGTAGCATTCAAAATAATTGAAATAGAAGGTGGTTAAACAAGATTAGATGCATAATCTACTTAAGCATCATCTAGATCCTAACTCTTTTAGCACTTTCATATTCTATAAAAAACACAAGTTTCCCTTTTCAGGTGAAGATGATAATGAGTTGAAGGATAATATGGAAAAAGTTCATACTTTACAATAGTTCTAGAGATGTGCATACAATATAAGGAGTAAGCATCCACTCACAACATCAAATCCTACAAATACCGTGATGATTCTTCCTAATCCTAAATCAAATAATAATACACCCCCTCTAGAGGGGAATGATCAAGAATAGAGCAAGGATGAACTAAGTAAAGGAGGATACCCCATTGATGAGGATATGAAGAAGCTCAAGATGAATATAACTCTTCATGAGTTAGTTCAAATTATCAAAAAAAAAAAGAGTTGATCTATAAGTCTATTACTAAGAAGATGCCTATAAAGAAAGAAAAATCATCCACATATAAATTAAAATCATCTAACACCAATGTCATCTACAAGAGTAAGATAGAAGTTCCCCCTTCCTACTGACTATCTAGGTTTTGATAAGAGAATTCATAATTTTTTAGTTTATTCTAGAGTATTTGTAACTATCATTCATATGTCCATATTTCTAAATATAGGTCTCACTTTAAGCCCCTTAAAGAGAATAGTTTCTCAACTAGATAAAATAGTAGTACTAGTACATAAAGAATTGACCAATGTGCCCATTCAAGTAACATCTGAGACAAGAGTCTAGATGACCATTGATATTATAATAGTAAACATACCCAAGGGATATAATCTACTATTGAGTAGGAATTTGTCTAGAACACTCAATAGATATATCTATATAGACTTTTCTCATAAATGGATATCATGAAGAGGAATTTCAAATCAAATCAAAATTAACAAAGAGATGAAAATGAAGTATCGCATTATGGAATACAATGTCAAGAATGAGGAGGTAAATTATGAGTTATCTAGCCTTGGTATTTATACTTTTACCACTCATAATCAATTACAAAATCTAGAGCCTAAAGGTTCCAATTAATTATAGACTCTACATTTTGATGGCACTAGATAAAGGTAGAGATTAGGCATGGGAATCGAGCTGATTGATCCACAAGATAAAATGTTTTTGGTAACATACAGGTTAAAATTTCCATGCACTAACAATATAGTTGAGTATGAGGCCTTATTTTTGGGACTATAATTTTCACTTAAGAATAATGTGAAACAAATACTAGTATTTGGCAACTTAGAGCTGGTGGTCAATCAAGTCAAAAATAAAAATCAATGTGAGTTGTCTTATTTGAGAAGATACAAACATTGAGCATTGGACCTGATTTAAATATTTAAGGATTTTGACATCATAGCATTTCTAAGAGAGAAAAATTAGACTACTAATTTGCTAGTTGTTACTACTGCTAATTTGGGTCTGCTATAAAAATGAAGGTGAAAAAGTGCTCAATTGAATTGGTAACATGTCCCTCTATTCTAGATAACATAAAGAATTTATAGGTCATTGATGATGACCAGACTATTATCTATTTTATAACTAATTCAAGGGAATTCAAATCCCAAATCATTGATGATAAGGACATCAGTCACCTCTTACAAGAGGAATTAGACAAAGAAGGCATTCTCTAGCTCAAATAAAGTCAAATTTTAGTTAGCTTGGTCTCCTTGGAAAGACCATTTAACATATATCCTCAGTCACAATAATTAATAATACCAAAATTCAATGAATCTAACTTTGAAAGATAAAATCTAGGAGATGATCATAACCCATGTTATGTGAATATCAGCCTCAACTATACCCTAGAAGAGAAATAGTGAGTGAACAATCTAAGCACTTGGTATAATGACATCATCACTTGGACATATGAATATCTAAAACTTTATGACCCTTAGGTCATCACTCACATGCCTTTAAGCTAGATTATAAAACATTCAAATAAAGGTAGAGACTAGTTAATCCTATTTTATAACCTCTCACTTAGAAAGAAGTGGAGAAGCTTTTATGTTCAAAAATCATTTTGCTAGTAAGACATTCTACCCTAGTGGCCAATTTGGACCTAGTAAGAAAGAAGAATGGTGAGATCAGATTATTCTTGTATTTTAGGAACTTTAACAAGACTTTTAAAAATGACAATTACCACCTACCTTCTCTAGATGAGGTGATAAAAATAGTAAGTGATTCTAAAATGATGTCCTTCATAGATGGATTCAAGCTAAAATCAGGTACTAGTAAAATTTGAGGATATAATGAGGATGAAATTTACCATGAAGTGGGGAACTTATGAATATAAGAGGATGCCTTTTGTTATGATAAATGTAGATCATGATTAAAAGGGATTAATAGGAAAATGCCTAATCATCTACATGGATGATCTTATAGTGTTTTTAAAGAATAGGAAAGACCACATAAGTCACATATATTCCATATTCAAAAGATGCAAAAGGTTTTATGTTTTATTAAACCCAAAGAAGAGAATATTGAGAGTGAATGAAGGTAATATTTGGGGCACATCATCACCTAAGATGGGATCACTATTGATCAAGACAGAATTCAAGTGATTTTAAAAATTTAGCCACCCAATAACAAGGAGCTTAAATCATTCTTTATAAATATTAACTTCATAAGTAAGTTTATCTCAAGATTTGTAGAGATCATTAAACCTTTGGATGGCATGCCCAATAAAAATGTTAAAATAGAATGGATTGCTAAAGCCCAAAAGTCCTTTCATGACATTAAAGATGCAATCTTGTAAGCTCCATTATTAATAAATCTAGACATTAATATAGATTTCTACCTATACTCATTCACTTCAAAAGATACAATTATTGTTCTCATCATGCATAATAATGATAAGACTAAGCATCTAGTCATGTTTATGAGCATGAATTTGAAAGATGCAAAACTTAGGCACTCTATGATTGACAAATAAATTTTTACCCTTCTTAAATTTATGAAAACATTTCAGCATTACATCTTAAGGAATAAATTCATTTCCATTGTGCTTGATCCTACGGTCAATCTCACCCTATCATAGAACAAGCTAGGATAACATTGAGGTAAATTGATGGCCAAAATATAAGAACTAGACATAGAGATCAAGCCTATAAAGATCATTTAGGGTTAGGGCATCATTAAAATCATGACTTACCCTAATCCATGTATCATCATCGAAGTGGTATGTGAAGCTCAAGTATCTAAAGGATAATGGTATATGATGTAATACAATATTTACTTATAGTAACTTTTTATTTGGAGCTCAATAGAGAGAGGAAGATAGATTTGAGGCTCAAAGATGCTAATAATATGATTAAGAAGGGAGTCCTCTATAGAATAAATATTAAAGGTATTTATCTCAAGTGTGTATCTATAGATCAAGCTAAATAAATCTTAGATTACTTGCATTATAAGATAGGAAGTGGTCATCCATCTAGATATACCATAGCCCATAAGATCTTAATAATGGTCTACTACTAGCCAAGAATATTCAAAGATGCTCATGCTCATGTGAGAACATGCCATGAATGCCAAGCTCTAGCCAAGATAGAAGTATATGCAATAATGCCTTTATAGTCAATTATTGAAGGAAGGCCATTTTCCCAATGGGGTTTAGACTTCATTGGTGTTATCAACCTAAATTCCTTAATAGGCCATAAATTTGAACTCATTTATATAGACTATTACACCAGATAGAATGAAGTCATAACCATAAAGAATTATAGAGCAAAAGATGTGATTCACTTCTTGGAAGAACACATAACAACTAGATTTACCATACCTATTTCTCTTGTTTATGATAATAGACCAAGTTTCATATCAGTAGAATTTCTTGAGTGGGTATATGATAACTAGATTATTATTAGGTCAACTTCTAACCATTACCCTCGAGGAAATGGACTAGTAGAATCAATGAATAAAAAAATGATCAATGTGATTAATAAATCACCTGTAGACAAGCATAAGGACTAGCATAATTTATTTAAGTATGCTCTTTGGGTAGACTAGACTAGACACAAGCAAGCCCTTAAAGTTTCACCTTACCTATTGGTGTATGGATGCAATCTTGTATTCCCAATTACGTTGAAGTTAACCACTTATCAATTCATTGAGGACTACATGGAACTGAGTGGTAAATCAAAATCAATATTGTTAGAAATAATAGAAATGGAAGATTCCAGGACTGATGCCTGATAGACATTCAATAAACACTAAGACATGGACAAGAGGTGGTTTGATAAAAGAGCAAAGATTAAAGTATTTAGGATTTTGGATCTAGTGTTACTTTGGGATAAATCCCATGAGAAGAAAAGACGACATGACAAGTTTTCCCCACTATGGAGTAGACCATAATAAATTTTAAATATCATGGGTAATAATGAATTTCATCTAAAGGACCTCTAAAGCAATGAGCTTACATATCCAATCAATGGATATTTCTCAAAGCATTACTTCAGGGCTATGCCATCTACTAATGTTATTGAGTAATGAAGGATGGATGAATGTAGGTATAGAATTTGATTAGATTTACCAATTTCTTATATTAGTTCCTTGCTTTCATAGATTATATTTCTTCCTTTTATAGACCAATTTCTTGATTTATAGATTAATCTTTCTTGCTTTCATTATTTTTCATTCATAGATTAGATTTCACACTTTCGAGATTAGATTTTAGTGTTTTTTTAGTTATAAGTTCCTTGCTTTCTTATATTATTTGTTCTTTGTTTCCTCTAACGATAAAAAATGTGTCTACTTTTAATATAACTAATCTAAAAAATACAAAGCAACTAATCTTATAACTTGTAAAAAAGGAGAAAATTAAAATCTTGACACTTTGGGACTAGTTTACAGACTACACATAAATCTATGTTTTTGAGTCTTTAGTATGAAAGTAGGTAATCATGGATTATTCTAAATGGTGTCACAATTGAATACCTTTTCTAGGTATGTAAAATTTATTCTTAGAGTAATTCATGCAAATTTATAATTTTTTTTGTTTATTGGGTCAAATGCATCTATCATATTAAATACCTATTAGAAGTGATAATTTTGGGTCTAGGTGTATTTGGCAAAGATGTTATAGTAATGATTTGTTTTATAGTTATACTAGCTCACTGGGGGGTCCATATCTTCTCTTTTCTATTAAAAAGAGAAAAAGATAAACAAAAGAAGAAGAAAACTAATGGATTCAAAAGAGAAAAAGAAATTCAAAAGGCTCACATGATGAAATAATGTCAATGTACCATGCATCATGATTAAGAGAAAATAATGGAAAGAGAAGGAGAAGGATCCCAAGGTATCTCTATTGGGGCTATAGATACTTGGCTAGTAGAAGATTAATGCCTGAGATTCCCTTATTTTTGAGATTTAATAGATACTAGAATGAAACCTACAACTTCATCAAGCCTTTAGATAATTTATCACAATAGCGGTTAAATAAACTACACATTTTGACACACATAGATCCAAGAAATTAGAAGGTAAGTATGTTGTGTGAATGAAATTAGGAGTATCTTTCATGTTTCTAATTTAAGTATTATTTTGTGGCACATTTCATGACTAATTTAAGATTACAAACTAGATATCTGGGTTCTTGAATACTTAGGAGTATTTCCCTTGTGAGTTTCCATTTGTTATACCCAATATCCCCTCTTTTTTGATAGAATGGGGACCCAAATTTTTGGACAATTGTCTTAATTTATATCCCCTATGCTATGTCTTTAAATTAATTTTATGAAGAAGATTGATTGGTATTGTATTTTCATAGGCTAAAAACTTTTATTCTATCAGGTTAATTCTATTGAGTTTATGTTTATCGAACTTATTTTATTGGTTTTATGTTTTTTCCAGTCTCTTTGCTAGAGTTTTTTTTTAGGGACATATTCTTTTTAGAGCTTATTATTTTTAGACTTATGTAATTTTTATTTTTAGTTTTTATATTTTAGGTGTTTTATCCATCACATTGTCGACTAATTCTTTGTGGACTTGTTTCCTTGGACTTATTCCATCTAGGAAATTGTTGTGGACATTTTCTCCAGAATAATTACCCCAAATGAATTAGGTCTATAGATATTTTATCTAAAACAAATCCTCTAATAGATTTCCTTTAGCCCTCTAGACTTACCCTTCAACTTTTATGAATTAGATCTTTCAAGACTTTTGTCATGGACAAAATTCTGTATAAAGTAGACCCTTCAAATTTATACCTAATCAAAATGACCCTTTAGCCTTAACCCACCCAACCTTCAGCCTTTTCATAATATCCTTTACAAATTTTATCCTAGACTCATTCCCCAGTGAAAATGACCCTTCAAAAGTTTTATCGTCAGACATTTTGTTTGATGTAAAAAGCTTAAAACAAATCCCCAAATAAATCTTGTCAATACAATTTTGTTGAAATAATGACCCCAAGGGCATGTACCCTTCAAGATTTTTGAAACTTACATTTAATGACTTTTATCCTAGGACTTTTACCTTTACACCTACCCTTTAAGACTTTTTTTTTATAAATTTTTCACTTCAACCAATTCCTTTGGACATTTTATCTGAGATATTTTCCCCTTCGACCAATTCCTTCAAAAAATTTGTTCTAGAGATTTTTCCCTTCGATCCATTCCTTCAAACATTTTCTCCAATTAAAATTTCCCTTTAGAATTATAGGATTGACTTTTAGCCTTTTTGTCATCGGCATTTTTCTCAATGAAATAAGACATGCCCTTCGGGATAATTGTTTCAAACATTTTATCCAAAATAATTTTCTCGATGATATACATCATCCACAAAGAAACACTACAATAAATTCTCCTACACTAAATTGCCAAAATAATACCCTACTACCAATGATAATAAGCTAAAAATCCTATGGAATGGCCAAATGGTACCCCTATAGAGAGCATTTTTTATTATGTTTTAAACTTAATCTAAATATTTTAGCCTAGGTCATAATCATATTTTATTAATACTAACACCTTGTCTAAAAATACATATGCTTGGTACTTTTTTTATATCTTATGATTTACATTATAAAAATTATCATAGGGACTCTTTTATATATTCTAAGCCCAAGTCCAAATCATATTTATTAATATAACTAGGACCTTAGGCTAGAATTTTTTATATAAGGTCTTTTTTATTAAACATATTCTTTTATTTATGCCTATAGATCTGATGGTGCACATTAACTTGCACACCATTGAATGAACTAAGTGATTGTAACATTGAAATTTCAAATCCCTATAGATCCCCATGAGAGAAATTGGTGTCACTATTACAAGAGACTAGTAGAATTATTCAAATGGAGTGAGGGATCCTAGTACTTAGAATAACATAGGATGTGACAAGTGTCAAGCTTACAGGAGTCAAAGAGTCAAACAGAAAGATCTAAGATATATGTTAACTACATACCAAAGATTTAACAGTGTAAAATCAAACATAAAAAAAGGGATTTCCAGAGTGATCATGGTGGTGACAAGTGTTATCCTCATGAGAATGTTTAAATAAAGGCTTTTTCAAAAGTTCTATAAGAGTGCCAAGTGGAAACATTATGATATCCCAGTACCCATAGATCCAATGGTTCAAGGGAGCCTAGTACATGAAAATCAATCATACAATATCAACATGGACTTTTCAAAGATCCTAAAATGAGAGAGGAACTACCAAATGGCATAAATTTTTTAGAGATAGGACTATAAAGAGAACTGAGTCCCCCTATAGAGCTACCAAGTGGTATGCTCATATTATATCATGTAGTATATTGATGGTGCAAACTGATAGTGGATGTTTCCAAGACCTACAACCAATGAGGTGGGGATACATGTCCTAAAAGAAACTATCATATTTTTAAGGTAGAAAAGTTAATGATATGGGTAGAGTATGTAGATATTTTTGACACTTGAGCTATATTTATCGATAGCCATTTGGTCTCACAATTAAAATAGATAAAGAATATGAGCATGCATGAAAATATAAAAGTAAATATTAAGTGACATGCAACACATAATCATATTAAGAATAGTCACAGTTAAACAACATCACTGGTTCTAAAGGATTGATACAATGATACTTGTCTTTGAAGTATATATAATTTCCATTTTAAAGGCAACTAATCTAAAAGATCGACAAGTTATCCTACAAATTATAAAAGCATACATTATCATGCGGTTCAAGCTATAATTTTAAAAAATTGATTTTGTCTTTATACACATGCACATGTTTCATATCTTTTGCAAAGTCTATTTTAAACTGATAATTGCAAGTAGACTTTTATATAATTTTGAACCACAATTAGAACTCATGTTCTAACTACCACATATAATGACCTTGCATGAACTTGAAGGATGAGGCAATCCCTTCCCCAAGTCTATATAAATAATTGCAATCCAACTTGGATTTTTATTATAGAATTTTTTAATACAAGAGCAACATCAATTTTGATCATCAGTGAATGTGTTTATGCATTTTATTTCCAATTTATACATAATCGATCATTAATTTCTTTGGTTTTATGTTTCAATAATTGTTAGTGTGTAATAGCTATGAATGAATTATTGATTATTTTGATTGATGTATTAATCTGTATATGTGTAATAGTTATTTAAAGATTGGAAAAATATGTTGATTAAAATAGTTAAGTTGTTTGATCCATAATTATGATCATGCATGAGTGTTTTCTTGGATGCATTTTTCTATTTATGTGAAATAGCTACCTCAAATACTTCACTAACTTGAGCCATAATTTTTTTATTAGAGGAAAAAATTATTTAGAAAGAGTAACCTTTTTTTAAGGCCTATGAATTTCCTACATTTTTATCTCCTTAGAATTTTTCGCCATGTCTGATTGTGCGTGTGCAATTGTTGCTAGCAATAGGCATAGGTTCAAAGAACACTTATCTTTTTTAGAAACCATCTAGTGAAGTGGTTATTAAAAACCATAGAGATTTATTTTCTTCCTTATCCTTCCCTCCTTTTTGATTTTGTTTCGAGATCTACCCACTTTAGATTAGAAACTGACCAGACATCTGACTCATGTAGATATTCACTACCTTTTAGGAACCACACCTCCATCCAAAAAACTTGCTAACAACTTGCATGCCCTAAAATTATTCCATCAATAAGTTGAAATAGACTACATACCTACAACTCATGTCTTGAGGTGAATTTTATTTTAATTGAGATCTTAAAATGTTAGAGGCTACTTCATTATGTTATGGTGTACATAAAACCCACATCAACACATTTCCATGAGGATAGTGGTTAGAAGATGACCTAATAGTGATGTGATTATTATGAGACCTTTCAGTGACTTTAGTTGATATGAATGTTGGCCCATCATCACAAAATAGAGAGATGGGAGTGTCAAATCTAGTTGTGATGTGTTTTTCTAAGAAGTGAATCGCATATTGTGCTTTAGATTTCTTGGTAGCCACTACCTTAGTTCATTAGGTGCAATAATATGTAGAAGTGTGTAAAAAATTAGGACATGATAAACATTTTGGGTTAATTATGCCAATGAAGGCCAACCTAATACAATCATAAATTCATCATGGATATAAATCAATATTGGCTCAAAGAAGATAGAGCATACCTACACTTTGGATTGGGGATACACTTGTTAAGTGAGAGCATGACCAATATGGGGATTCCCTAGACTTGATTAGGAGATCACTTGTCACAACATATCATGATAGGAAGCATTCCAAAGCCTAAAGTCTAACACAATCATATAAAAAACCTAATGGAGTCCTAAGGTTTAAAGCATTCACTTATTATAATAACAAGAAATTAAATCTAATCTAGTACACACCAAATCTTGTGGCAGAAAGTAAGGATTACAAATAATAAAACAACTAAACTAAACCTATATTAGAAAAAATATACTCATGTCAATGTATATGAATCTTAATACATGGGATAATAATACAAATTAATTATCTATAAACTCTTATAAAAGAGAAATAAAGTTATGAATACTTACCTTTGAAGATTAACCTACCGATCCTCAATTTCTCCCTTGTCCAAGGTGTTTCATAAGAGATTGTTGTGGCATGTAAGGATAATGAAGATAAATCAGATTTAGGATACATAATCTATCTAAGAATCTAAAATACATCTCCAAATGATAATACCCATATCTCCAAATAAAGTATTGAACCCTAATCTTTATTCTTCAAGTAGAATGGTCAATAAGTAAATATTCATTCGCACTTTTTTGTTATTAATTATTCTCTTATGAAATGGTAGGAAATATATATATGTATATATATATATATATATATATATATATACATACATATATATATATATACATATATATATACATATATATACATATATATATACATATATATATATACATATATATATGTATATATATGTATATATATATATGTATATATATATATGTATATATATATGTGTGTGTGTGTGTATATATATATATATGTATGTATGTATATATATATATATATATATATATATATATATATATATATATAGGGTCGACCCATTCACCCTAGATCCTCCTAAAATGTCATCTATATAGGGTTAACCCATTCTGTGTTTTGGGATAATTGACTACGTTTGATCTAGGTCAATTGAGAGGCTAACAAGATAAGAAATTGAAAAATACCCCCAAGCTATACTGGGTCCAACTAGTTAACCTAATAAAATTGATTAACCAAAAGGGGTTAAGGAAAGAAAATGAGGATGGAAAGAGGAAAAGGATTGGAATAGGTAGGACTAAGAAGAATAAGCTTAGGGTTAATGGTTTTAGGATACAATTGTGTAGATGGCAAGTGGAAAAAGGGAAAATAATATAATGAAGCATCAATGGTTTATCCACCCCTTTCCCAGTGTACCCCTTAAGGCATTCACTCAGAGAGATTGAGAATTGACAGGTTCTTGTAAGATATAAAGTGTCAGTAATTAATAAAAGTTTATAAATATTATGTGTATACATATGCCCCACTTGAAACTCATCAGTTTCATGTAAGTGAAAAATAGGATGGTGCTTCAAGAAATAGAACATGATAACACAAAATGTTGATGATAAGTAAAGTGAAGTAAGTAGAAAATAAGATAAATGAAAGGACTGAATTGCAAAACACAAACCTTTACCTTACCTTAGTGTCATAGATAAAGAAGTAAATTTCAAGAGATGTGAAGGTGTCCAATGTAGAGAACACTAGATAAACCTATGGAATTTAGTGCAAAAAATATCCAAAAATCATTGTTTTTGGAATATAGGCATATGATAGTGGAAAATATTCTCTAGGTCATCATGAATCCAATATATTTTATAGTTTGCAAAACAAATGAGTAAAAACAAATATATAGGCAAAATAAGGAATTTGTTGAAAGAAATTGAAAGATTTAGATTTTGAAAAGTGTTTTTAAATGAAGAAAAAGACAATTCATTTGTTATTTTTGATTTGTAAGAGGGTAAAAAGAGCTCTATAGACAAAAACAAGCTAGTATGTTGAGGAGATGATAGGCTAGATAGGGAAAGGCTCTAGAGGTGGTGACAGGTGCACTATAGGTATGTAACTAAGAATCTCAAACTAATTTTTGAAATTTTTATTGAATTAAGTGAATTTTTAGTAAAATTTGATTTGAAGCATTTATATATGTTAAAATGAAAAAAATAGATTTTAGGGGTAGAAAATAGGAAGATGGAAATGGGTTTAGAGTATTTAGGAAGAAAGTGAGAAAATAACACTTTTTAAGGAAAATGTAAGGGGTCAGTAGGCATAAAGCACTAGGTCAACCTAGTCAACCTAGTAGGCTATAAATGAGTAGAATCTAGAGTGACAACCTACAAGATAATGGCCTAGTTCAGAGTTTCCAGGTGGTTTGAACGGTCTATAATGGAAATTCAGCACTAGGGAGGGGAAGAGAAGGGGGTTGAATTAGATTTTTGAGTCAACTAGGTGAAAAGATAAGAGAATTTTAGTCAAACTAGTTTTACAAAAGATATAGAATGATATGGAAAAGCATGTAGATGGTCGAAAGAGGGATAAAATGGCCCAAAATGACCAAGTAAGGTGAAAAAATACCAAGTAGGCTAAAAATAGGTTAAAATAACTAAAATGAAAGAATTTAACCTTGTTTTTGCTTTAAAAATATAAGAAGAATGTATTCTGACTATACATGACATGGAAGAACTGATACATCTTTTGTTGTTTCTTAGGTGTAGGGATGATGGATATTTTGGAGACTTTTGGACATGGCATAGTTATTAAACTTATTAGATAGGTTGTCAGATGAAGATAGGGTTAGAATAATATCCATAAGACTAGGTAGGATAGATGATATGTGTTGAATCCCCCTCAGTGTTCACATATTATTCATGTTCCTTAGTTGTTATGAATGATTGACTAACACCTTCAGATGGGAGGTGGATGGGGATACAGTAGAGGTGGATATCAGGCTAGAGGATGCCCATGCCATTCTAGGGATGCCTATAGTAGGAACACAGGTGACGACAAGGATACTAGATAGTCTAGAGAGGAGAACCTTTTCTGTGTGGGCTACAAGATTAGAGATGAGATTACTAGGTATGAGAGTTAGTAGGTTTGATGTATATACATTATAGATTCTAAACATCTAAAATGATGTGATAGGTCTATGACATAATGGGTGTTATGTCACAATTTGGATGGTAAGGTACCACTATTATATGGTAGCCTTGAGTAAGATGATCTTAAAGGAGTGAGTTTTATATGACCTAAGCTCTATCATCTAGATCTAACTGGTATATGATATGTACAAGATGTTGGTCAAAGGAGAGAGGACCATAAGACCAATCATATTGCTGACAACTTTGATAAATGAGAGGTTTAATATGTATCAGTTGATTAATTTTCCCCATGAGATCGATGATAATTCACCTTGAGTATGGAGATGGAGAGAGGACTAGGTAGTGTGGGCCATTCCTCATGTGCCAACAATATAATCAGGGAGACATACATTGTGTGGTATGTATATGATCACATAGTAGCTACATATGATTTGGGGCATATTTGTATCAACAACAATGAGGATAGAGGTTATTAGACACTATTTACGGTGGAGAAAGCCACATTTAGTAGTATGGGTACTAGGGTAGATGGGCCTAGCTCATCTAGTGACACTGATACTAATACTCAAGAAGTAGGCTCAATATTTGAGGGAGCCATGGGGGAGGAGAAGATTGGGGTCACATATAGTGAGGAAAACACTAAGGCCACATCAAGAGAAACCATAGACTAGTTAGTCATGATGAGGAGCTAAGCATGAGGAAAGGGATGTAAAGGTATAGATACCAGATGTACCATTACTAGTTCCATGGTGAGATGAGTAGTGGCTACCAAGGATATGATGTTAATGGAGGTAGGAAGAGTAAGAGAGAGTGGATACTATTTTCATTATAGATGACCCCATAGGTAAGTCAAATAAGATGACATAAAGAACACTCAAACATAAGTTGAGATAGACACAAGCCATGATACCTAGGTTTAAGCTAAGGAGGTAATCTACAGAGGAGTTGCCAGGGGGCTATGTAGATGGGGAGTTTGTGATAGGTAGTCATGTAGATGGTGAGACCATAGTAGCCAATATCTAGATAGATAATACAATATGGTTGAATTATTACTTAAATTTATAAATTGGAAGTAGAGGAAGATAGATATTTTAAGATATAATAGTGATCTAATATCCATCTAGTGTGATTTTTTAGATGTATCTAAGGATACAAAGGATAGACAGGGATCCCTAGTGAAGGTATCACTACATGACATCCTAGATGAGATTCTACAATCATAAGACCCCATGACACTAGAGGATCTATGTGTACCATCCACCCTAGCTCAAGCGAGCTGGTTTAGACTAACTAGAGAGGCACTGATGTAGATAAGGGTGTAGAGAGAGGATGTATACTATCAATAATGGTTGTAAGGGAGATATAAGCATGGTATGCCTTAGAAGATGAGATATTTTTGTACCTAGCTATAGTAGTGAAAATGATAGATATTCACACCCAATTGGTAGAGTCACAAGTGTAGTTAGCATACCTATAAAGATAGGTAGAGGGATTGAGATCTCATATGACCTCCTTATAGTGTACTATTTGGAGGATTTAAACCAAGGCCTTATCAGATAGTGTGGTTAGGCCATGAGATAGATAGGATGGACCCAAGCCATAGAGTTGTAAGATTGTATATGGTTGTATATGTTTTATCAAAACTTATGAGATGAATTTAGCATATATATATATATATATATATATATATATCATTTTAGCATATTGTTTGTTGGATGTGTATGTTTTCATTAGTGTTTATTATGGTTATTAATTATGTTTAAGGATGTGGATGCTTTGAATATATTTGTTTCTAGCACATGTATTTAGATTTATTTTATATGCTATAGTAAATATATGAGATGTGGTTTCTTTTCTAACATTATGAAAAATGCATGCATGGTTAAAAATAAACAAGAAAAAAAACCTTGGTAAAATATTATAAATCAATAAAATGTACTACACACTATTTCAAGATGATAAATGTGTAATAAAAAATAATTACTAAGTATAAATAACCAAGAAATGTTAAAAACAAGATGGTAAAAATGAATTTGTTTTTAAGACAAAAATGAAATATTTTTGCACCAAATTAAAATAAGTAAAATCATACTAATATCCCATTGGGAAGTATTAAAATAATGTAATAAAATGGAAGGTATATAAAAGGGCACAAATGGTAATAAAAATAAATTAAATTAAGTCAATCAATCATACTAAATAATGTTGGGATGAATTAAAGGAAAAAAAAATGCAAAAGTTTGGTCTTAAGTTGGTCATACTAATTCAAGCTAGGAAGTATGAAAATTTTAAGAAATGGTTGTAATATTACACATACTTGGAAAATATGAAGAAAAAAAGGCAAAATAAAAATTAAGTAAGCATAAAACATACTAAATCAAGATGGGAAACATGTAAAATTACATGTAACTTCATAATCAATCAAATCTTATCTTCAAATCTAACGCATGTAATTTGGATGGTGACTTTGGTATTAGAAAATTTTGTGAGGAGGTTCAAGTCCTATCCATGGTATTATACTAAAACTCACAAAGATAACACCACTCAGGTGGAATAAAAAACAAAAATCAAGTAATCAAAGATGTGGGTAATAGGAAATAAAATATGGTAATTTATGAGGATGAACAAGTCCTATCTGTAGCCATATAATGTAACTCACAAATGAAATCCCAAGGGGAGTGATCCGTAGAAAAAACAATATTTATAAAGAGGAAATATAAAGGATACAAGGAGTTAGAAAGGGAGTATAAAAAATATGACTTAGGCATCTTATGAGAAGACCTTAGGAGGAAAGAGTAATGCTAAGGATATGAGAAGACACTAAGTGACTAGTGACCATCTATGTATAAAGGAAACATATTCACTATAGAAACAAAAATTTATAGGCAAATAAGTATGATAATAATATCAACTTATGAAGGTATATTGGTTTAAGGAAAATAAAAATGGACCTACTTTCCCACAATATGTTCCCCATTCTTTAGAACCCCTTACAGAGTCGTCAGTCTGCTGTGAAGATTGGGTACTTATGTGAGAAATTAAGTAACAATAAAATATTTATTTTATTCTCCTCTTCTAGTCTATTGGACTACTACACCCCAAAGGACCTTGGCTCTTCTATGACGCCAACTGTGGAGTTTGAGATTTGAGTAGAAGAAGGAGATGTGATCTGAATCACATATTTTAGTGTGATTAGAATTTTTAGAATATTTTTGCCTTTTGATATCATTACCTTTTGTTTAAATGATTTGTATTTTAACTTTATTTTGAAGGATTTTTAAGATTCCTCCTCCATATGGATTTTGAATGACCAATAATGAGAGAGATAGTGATACACATGAATGAGTTATAGGCTAAGGCTAAAGGAAGCTAGGTAACCAAAGACAAAGATTGACTAGGACACTTAGCCTTGATAATGAACTAGCATGTGATCTCAAGTCTCAACCATATATATGCTTAGTTTGTGAAAAAGGAATAAGGGAGAAACAAGATCCAAAGTGGACTAGTAAAATGAGGTAGTAATTAGATAAATTGTTTGCTAATTGATCACATGGAAAAGGGAGATAGTAACTAAAGGGAACAAGGTTTTTATAACCAAGTCACCATGACTAATTATCTATGAAAAATAGAGATAATAAAGTAGATAAAAAAGAAGATACAAGAAAGAGAGTTTTAAGAAAAACTCAAGGGAAAAAGGGAAAAAAATGATAAAAAAAGACAAACATATGTAAAATATAAATGATAAGATAAGTAATAAATCACCATATATGATAAGGAAAAATTTAACATAGTTTCAAATGATATAAGAAATAAAAATATGATTGGATCATATTTCTACTCAAATATAAATGTGAAAGTACCATGCATGTGCTCATAAATACTGGTAAATCTATCCACACATTATTCAATACATCAGATAAGTCTTTATGAAGTTGGATATGCACTACTACTAAATTTTCATCAATACTCAATGAATATTGGGATAATACTTCTTTTCAAATATTCTCAATTGAAAAATTAGGAATACTCAATGGATCATGCCGAGGAAAATTATGCAAAGTATGGTCAAGAGAATGCATGGGAGTGGGATCTACTATAGATGTAGGAATCAGTAGTGGATAAGAATCCATGAGAGAGGGAAGGTCCATAGGTGAAGGAATCATAAGTGAAGGCACAGAAGGTGGTGAAGGGACCATAAGAGGGGATGGGACCACTAGAGGTGGATCCATGGGAAAAGAAGGATGAGACTTATTTTGGTAATGACTTATGGGAGGAGTGTTAGAAGGTTTGGGAATAGCTATAAGATCATCTTTAAGATGTTGTTAAAGGATACGACAATGATCAGTATGATGGGTGCTGCATAAATTCCATAAACAATATACATTACCATACTTAGGTATATATTCAAGAAGTACCTTTAGGGGGTATGGCTTTGTTTTATGATAGGGAAGATGAATGAAAGGTATCAATATATTTCCACAACTTACAATAATGGGTGGAATAATGGCTATCTATACCATGGAAGTAATGTATACACTTGTGAGTGGTTTTAGTAGAATCAATCATTGAAGGAGGTATAATAGGAGTGAAATAAGCTAAAGATAACTGATTATCCCATTTGGTGGGTATAAGAACCATCTTAGGCAAGGGAATAAAACCATCACCAAGGGAGAGTTATGATGAGGTAAGAATGGAACTAGGCTCAATGGAAGGAGTGATAACACCAGAAATAAGGGTAGGCTCAACAATAATAGGAGTAGAAATGGGTTAAAATATAGCTAGACTAAGAAGAGGTTTAATTATATTAGGCTTTATTAAGGGAGGGGTAGGATCTATAGAATTTCTAAGGAGAGTTGAACTAACCTCAAGGGTAAACCAACTATGAGGGTCAAGGTACCTAGAAAAATGGTAAGGCTTAGTCATAACATAATCCATGAACATAGTCCTATGTGGCCCCTCAAAACTTGGAGATGTTAGTACCATCTCTAACTTATGACAAAGGGGAAAATACAAAAAGTAAGAACTATAACTAAAGGAAAACTATGAGATGCACAAAAATACTCAATCAAAGAAGAATGATACTGGACAATCTCAACATCACAAGCTTGGATAAGACCACCTAATAATGGATCATCTAAGGAATTTCCATCATCATAATATAGGGTGTGAATATAATTATTTAGGTAGGGATAACCTTGTCATATGACGAATCATAGTGAATAGAATGCCTAGTCTTGGTTAAGACAATGGGAATGCCATCGTAAGGAAGTTTGTGAGAATGAGGATGCAAGGAAGTAGGAAGCTACAAGATGAGATAAGGTGAAAGATAAAAAAATTGTATCCTTAATTTAATCTCATCAATATCATCATCATTAGAGTCTAAGATGTTGGGAGGAATGTTACCAATGAGCTTAGGATGCCCACTATAACTTTAGGTTGAGTTAATGGAAAAGTCAAGATGTTGAGACTCAAAAAATGGAATGCTTTGCAAAGGCTCAAGAGTAGGAATCTCGAAGACACCAAAATATTATAATTGTTCAAAATTACAAGGGTTAGTGTCACCTTGAATCCTATAAATGGCTCCATTGTGAGGGAATTTAACACATTGGCAGGTAGAGGAAGTAATACCTCTCATGCAATGAGTTTATAGACAAAAAAACAAGATGTTTTAATAAATAGGGAAGTTAAACATCATCACCTTCACATGGATAGTGATAGGTGGGATGGTAATGAGAAGCCACATAAAACCTAGAGGAGACATTTTCCTTATATCATATCCTTGACATGTGCTACATGTAGATTTAAGATTAAATTTGGAATATCCAAGGGTCCTAATGAAATTGAGAGAAGAAACATAGGTACTAGAACCCTCATTAATCAATGTATAATTATCTTAGATATCACCTATTTGGATGCTAATTAATAAGGGAGGATCATTTACATAAATTAGAATCTCATCAAGAATAATAGATGCAATAGGAAATCTAAGAGAAAGAGAAGTGTCTATAGTTTCATCAATGTTGATAGCCATCTCTTCACATTGTTTTAAAATACTATCTCTAAAACTAGATAAAGATACCTCCTATCCTAATAAAGGAGGATTAGGGACATTAATCTCAAATAATAGCTACATGAGGTGGTTTCTACGACATGGAGAAGTCTTCATAATTTCAAGAAATGGGATTTGGGATGGGATATTAGTGACTTCTGCAATGGGATCCCACTCATCATAACCCATAAAAAGGTTATTAGATAAAGGTGCATAATGGTTAAGGAGATCCTTAGAAGGAAGAGCCAAAGTACAATGAATTTTTTTTTGATAAAAATAAGAAGGTTTAGAAAAAGTTTTCAAACTAGGTTTAGATGAATAATTAATTAGTTTAGATTGATTTTGAGAATTAGAAGAAGAAGTGCTAGTAGAAGCTTAGTTACCATTATTACTAGAAGATGATGGAAGAGTGGTAGAAATAGTATGGGATGTCATATCCAAGGGAGAATAAAAAATTGGATAATCAAAAGTAATAAGGTCATCTTTCCCCAACTCATTTAAATGAGTTAGATAAGAATCTTGGATAACACACTATGTCTTATGTGAAGGAGGAGTGCAGATAGGTTAGGAATAAATCAAAGCCACCACCCTTTATGTATTAGTCATGCTAGCCAAATTCTCTTTAGAAGTTGGTTCAAAAAGAATTTATACATTATTGGTGGAAGGGGTGGGCTTATCTTAGTTGTCTTGAATTAGTTCATGATCAGGTAAAAGATATTTGTAGATAGTTAAATGATAAATTGCTTGATTCAAAGATTGAGTTTTTTCATGTGATTTATAGTCCTTGAAATTAATCTCATATGCTTGTCAACATTTACGAATAATGGAATCATGATAAAAATTAGGTCCAAGATTAAAACCCATAGCTAAATTATGAATCTATTTACATGTCTCATGAGAATTACCCCACCTAGCATGAAACTAACAAAACTTGTTAGGATCATAATAGGATTTCATAGGATGAGTAGGGTCAAGCTCTTGTGGAAGAGGCCTAGGTAGATATTTAAGAAATTAACTTAAGGATAGAGGTTTGTGAATGTTTATGTTATTTGGTGAAGAAAAATGAGGATTGATATATGTTTAAGGAGTTGTTTCTAAATAAGGGTTAAGAATCATAGCTTGAACAGTGAGAATTATGTCATAAGATTCGGTAACACCATCATTAGTGATATTGTGGTTTTTTTTCTTGAGTAATATATGATGACCCATAAAAGGTTTGGGTGGCTTGAATTGATACATTAGGAAATATTGATGTTTATCTTGGTCAATAGCCTCTTCCAAGGTATGTGGAGAGAGAGAGAGAGAGTGTAGACTCAATATTATAATTAGGGAAGAGAGAAATTGTAAGAGATTGAAAATATTATAATTTTCCATGTTATGTAAAAAAAAAATTTACAAAGTTTTCCATCTCTTAACAAAATCTTGGGCAGTTTTGTTTTCATGTTGTTTCAAATTAATAAAATGGGCCAAAGTGTTTATAGAAATATCATTAATTTGGAATGATTTCACTAAAGCAGATACTAAGTCCTCCAAACTAGTAATGGAATGAGATAAAAGTTGATTGTACCAATCCAAGCATCACCTATGAGGGTTTTGACTAGGATCTTGGTAGAATCATAGGTGTTTAATTTCACCCAATCCTTGTACAAATTTAAAAATATTTTGAGGTGAAGGGTAGGATCAGTTGACCCATTAAAATAAAATGTAGGTGTTATACCTCTTATATCAATGTTGACAATTTGACTAGTGAGAGCTTAATTTTGTATATTCTTAATGGCTTTATTAACTAAAGGAGGTTGATGAATGAGATTTACTCTAGAATATTAAATATGAGGAGGGGAACATTCTAGTTATGTATGCCCAAAGCCATTGGTTGGGGATGAGATTAAAGATTAAGAAGGTGGTTTTGCATTCTCATTATTTGATTTATGTTATGAGCTTTAAAGATATTCATTTCATTGACATTTTTTAATAAAATTTGATGTGTTTGATTAACATTAAAATAATTCAAATGATTAATTATGTTTGTATTAGTAGATTGGGTACCACTATTAGTATTGATATGAGTTTGACATGAATTGTGAGAATGTGAGGCACTAGTGGAAATTTTTTTTTATGTAGCAAAAGATGGACTAGTGAATGGTTGAGAAGAAGAAGCACTAGAAGCATGATTGTTTTGGGTAGAAAATAATGAACTAGTGGAAAGATTAAGGATAGTGGATCTTATGAGAGGCCCACTAGATGTAGAACCTACCATGTTAGTTGAGATACTAGGCTTGGAGGTAGAAGAGGCTATAAAATAAGATGACATGGAATAAAGAGTCAAAATTGAAGGAAGAGGCTAAGAATTAAAGAAAGTGGTACCCCCAAATCTAGTATTGAATGTAGGAGTAAGTGAATGAGGTTCTTCAGTTTGATCACTAATAATGAGGTTATAAATGGTAAAAGGATCCTTTCCTTGATGTTGAGTAAATTTAGAAATAAAGAAAAACATTTTGAGAGTATACTCTAACTTAGGCTGGTCTTCTAGTGAGAAAAGAGGATTATTCTATGAAGAGGTATTAGGAGGGGTCCCATAGTTCATTGTGCAAGTGGAAATATAAACATTACTAGCATTCAAAAGAGGATCTCTAATATAACTATGGGAGACCCTATTAGGATTGGTAAAATTCATCATGTCTATTGAATGTAACTCAATGTCATTATAAAACATAAAGTCCATGATGAAGGGAAAACAAAGATGGGAAAACAAAGGACAAAGATCTAACTAAAATAGTAGAAGGTCAACCTAACATCAGAATAGGGAGTGTAAATCTATAAATGATCAATTAGGTCAAACTATTATAGTGTATAGAAGGCAAAAAAGCAACTAAGTTGACTAGGTTGATCTAGTACAATAAAAATGAAATTCAAGAAGCCTAAAAATAGATTGTGAAAATGAAGCAAGATAATATTTTAATTAATGAAAAGTATTAAATACTGAAAGGAAATATATATCTAATTAGATTAATGTTGGCCAATCCAATTGAAGCACAAAAAACAAAATCTTTCACTAACACTGGCTAATGTAATCTTTTGCACACACAATTGAGCAAAGAACAATAAATCAACATAAAAAGTAAATAGCTAACTAATTGGTTAACCTAAATGTTTATTATATTATTAATATATGATTTGTAATGTGATTAGAAGTTGGTTATAAGCAAGGTACTAGATAGTAATCTAAGGATGGTTTCAGGTAGTTTGGGATGAAAGGGACTATAGTGGTAATGATACATGCTTGGTATTGGGGCCTACACCCTTAATTCACACATTGAAGAAATAAGGGTGTCAGGTAATTAGATAAAATATACCATTAACCATGTTTTAAACTTGACAAGAGCATCAAGTAAGCTTTCCCCTTTTTGATGAAATCCAAAGATAGACAAAATGTTAAAGTGCTTATTTATGTTTTTTCTATGATTTGGTCATGTGTGCATAAAATAAAAATAGTGAAACTAAGTGATTAATTACAAATATGATAATTAAACTATGTGAGTTATTCTAAGCATGAAAACAACAAGAAAAAAAATGTGTGAACTAATTACTAACATATAGATATTAATTCCAACTTCAAACAAGGTATAGTGTTGACACTATATGCACAAAATATAGAACAAGGTTGATAGGGTTGTAATTTTACTACAAAATGGTTTGAAAATGCAAAAGGTCATCTAGGGTCAACCTAATTATTTTAGATAGCACACAAAACATAGAACTAGGTTGGTAGGGTGGATCTAGTTGATTGTGCAAGGGTAGTTTTAAATGCTACAAATTATGAAAGGAAAGATTGAAAATAAAAGAGACAAAGATGTAGAAAGGAATATTAGTCTATCAAAGATAAAATGAAAGAATATTATTGATGAATAATCTTGGAGTATGCTTGAGAAACTAACAAATTGGGTCAACAAGATTGATCAAGCTGTATAAGAACCTACTATATAGTGTTTGAAATATAAAAGGTCAACTAAGTTGACCTAGTAGGCTAAACTAGATGTCTAAAAGGATAGAAACCCATAATGGGTCAACTGGGTTGATCTAATTACCTATTCCTATAAATTTACCTATATAAGTTAGAAAATTGGGTCAATAGAGTCGATCCAGTATGGTAAAAATAATGATTAAAATAATGAAAATAAGTGCAATAAATACTATAAGGGTTAGTTTCACATTGGGTTCACTAGAATTTATGCAATCAGAAATGTGTCATATCTATAAATCAATCCTACCTTGGAGAAGATAAAGCATACCTATACTTCTAATTGGGGATACACTTGTTGAGTGGAAACATGACCAATATATGGATACCCTAGCCCTGATTAGGGGATCACTTGTCATAACATATCATGTTAAGAAGGGTTCTAAAGCCTAAAATCTAACACAATCTCATAAAAACCCTAATGGATTCCTAAGGTTTAAAGCATTTAATTATTATATTAATAAGAAAGTAAATCTAATCTAGTACACACAAAATCTTGTGTCATAAAGTGGGGGTTAGAAATAATTAACCAACTAAATTAAATATGTATTAGAAGAAATATACTCATGTTAATGTATATATAATCCTAATACATGGGATAAGAATACAAATGCATTAACTATCTACTCTTACAAAGGAGAAATAAAGTTAGTGATAATTACCTTTGAAGATGAACCCATTGAGCCTCAATCTCTCCCTTGGCCAAGGTGGTTTGCAAGAGATTATTGTAGAATGTAAAGATAATAAAGATAAATTAGCTCTATGATATACAACCTATCTAAGCTTCCAAAAGACTTCTCCATAATATAATATACATATCTCTAAATAAAGTATCAAACCCTAAGTTTTATTCCTTAAGTAGAATGGTCAATAAGTAGATGTTCATTTACAGTTCTTTGATATTAATTATTCTATTCTAATATGGTGGGAAATTAAGTTGTATATATAGGTGGATATTTCCCTAAATCATACCAAAATGTTATTTGTATAGGCTCAACCCAGTTGACCAAGTGTGCTTTTGGGGATAATTCACTAAGTCTGACCTATGTCGGTTGCGAGGCTAACAAGCTAAGAAAGTGAAAAAAACCCTTAAGCTATACTAGGTCAACCCAATCAACCTAGTACAATTGACTGACCAAAAGGGATTAAAGTAAGAAAAGGAGGATGGAAAGAGGAAAAGGACTAGAATAGGTAGGTTTGAAAAGAATAAGCTTAAGGTTAATTATTTTAGGAGACAAGTATATAGATGGAAAATGGCAAAAGGGATAACAATCTTATGAAGAATTGATGGTCTACCCACCCCTTTCTTAGTGTACCCCTTAAGGCATGTACTTAGAGAAATTAAGACTCAATAGGTTCCTATAAGATAAAAGTGTCAGTAATCAATAAAAGTTTGAAAATATTATGTGTATACACAACCCCCACTGGGCAAATGACCTTCCCTCAAGAAAAAATTTTAAGGGCATAGATGCATGTACTTATCTTTTTACTAAAGCTTGACATTCATGACATGTCATTATAGGGGCATGGCCATCCTTGAAGATTGTTTTCTAGTAATAGCCCATTCTTAGTGTTTTATGACTTATGGTGTTCTCAGATAGATGACTATTGCTTATCTTTTCATTTATGTTTCCTATAATATCTTGAGCCTCTTCTATTAATACACATCTAAGGTAGATGCCTTCAAAATTTATTATATAAATAACTCATTTTCTAATCATGTAGTGAGTGTATTTTATCTTCTAATCTATTCTTCATTCTCAAATGAGTTCTAAGGGACAAGTACCTATAATCAAATATTAAATTATGTTAGTATACCATTCCCTCTAGACACCTAGGCCTCACAAACATCTTCAATATTAATGTATGGGTTAGGCTCAGGCATGAGTTAGATGATGCCCTGACCCCAAATTATTTTAGAAAGCTTGATTTTTTTTATCAAATTCCTATAGCTTTTCCATACACTTTCCTCTATGTTTTCCCAATTCAAATTATGACAAGCTAATCTTGACAGCAGGGTCAAGCATGATAGCAATAGTCTTATTTCTCAAGATGTAGTGACAAAATTTATTCACCACTTTCATAAGATCAAATATTTTCTAGTCAATCATGAAATACTTGAGCTCTACATCCTTAAAATTCATGCTCATAAATGTAATAGGATTCTTAGTCTCATCTCTCTTTTATTTTAGGACAATAAGTAGAAGTCCTTGAGAAATATGGAATAATATAGACTAACCATTACTGGGGCCTAACATATAACATCTTTGATGTTTTAAAAAGACTTCTGGGACTCAAATGTCCATTCCAATTTAGCAACTTGTTTGAGCATTGCATTTAGGGGTCTCACAATCTATACAAAAACTGAGATGAACTTTCTTACAAAGCTTTTTTCCCAAAGAAATATTTATGCTCCTTCTTGATATTTGGAAACATAATCTTTGAAATCCCCTAGATTCTATTTGGATCTATGATGATCCATTCTTTGGTAATGATATGTCCCAAAATCTTACCCATATTAACTCCAAATATGTTTTTCTTTGGGTTTAGTGAGATGCCAAACATTGGACATCTTTTGAGGATTGACTATAGATGGACTACATGATGATTCCTATTTTTGGAAGAAATAGTGAGGTCATCCATATAGATGATTATACATTTACCTATTAGTACTTGAAATATGTGATCCATTACTCACTGAAAGGTGGATCCTAACATTAAATAGGATAAAAGGCATCCTTTTGTATGCATAGGTACCCCACTTTATGATAAATGTAGTTTTCATTCTATTTTTTTATTCTAATAGCACTTGGTTACAACTTAAAAATCCATCCAAAAAGGACATCATTTTATATCCACTGACTATCAAAATAACCTCATCCAAGGAGGGTAGTGGATATTTGTCTTTCTTAGAAGATTATTCAAGTTTCTAAATTGAACGCAATAAAATTATTCTTTTTTTATTTCTAAATGGGACTAAATTGGTCACCTAGGTAGAATGTCTGATTAGGAAGACTATCCTTGCATTCAATAGTTTTTCTTCTTCTCTTTGAATGAGAGGTTCCAGTATAGGGTTTACTAGTCTCTATCTTTATCTAGATGGCTTGTGGTTTGGTTTTATTGTATTGTATGGGTAATGATCTTTGGGTTGTAAACCTTCAAGTCCTCATATTCCCATGTAATAATGTATTTGTATTAGGTGAGTAAATATTTTACCCATTGCCTTTATTTTAGAGTGAAAATAAGGCCAATGTTGATGTAGCATGGGATACTATCATCCCCCAGATTCTCCCTTTTGAAGTCAGACTAGCTAATCTTGGGTTTCCTTTGTTGTTGATCTTAGGGATATATATAAAATGCTATTTTTAAGGAAACCCTTCCAATTGAGAGATGAATTTATTTGAGATAGATGACTCCTTCCTCATTTGAATCCTCTTGGCATAGATAACTAACTTCTTTGTCATTAATGATTTGGGACTCAAATTACATTAAGTTGGTTAGAAATATGTTGATCTATTGATCATAATCAAAGACTTGGAAATTATTTATGTTGTTAGGAATATAAGGACAAGGTACTAGCTCAATGGAGAATCTTTATACCTAGGATTCTTGGAAAGGCTCCAAATTAGCATTCAAAGTAGCTAGTGAATCCATGTCATGGTTTTGTTCCTTGGGAATAGCCACTATATTAAAATACTCAAAAGATTAAATCAAATCCCATAATTTTTGCTTATATTTTTTTTGATATGATAGTTTACACTGATATTTATTTTTAACCAAATTACTTACCAGCTATGAATCATCATATACCAACTATTTAACATTATTTTTTATGAAAAAGTACAATCCAAAAATCAATGCATTATATTCAGATCTATTATTGATTTAAGTGAAATATAATCTTCCATCAACTTATTTATATGTGGATTAATCAATTCAATTCCTATGCCTAATCTCTGTTTCGATCTAGGCACCTCCAAAGTGGAGAATCCATAGCTAGGTAGGGAACTGGGAATCTAGTTCTTGTATTTCATTTCATGTGGTGAAAGTATACATTCTAAGACTAGGGGATTAATAACCACTTTTTAATTATTAACATTTTAATATATGATAGTATAATTCATTCTTGGTTCTCAATCAATCTGAATTTGGTTTGGAAGGCCTTTCCATGGTAGCCAATATATGAGATAAATCTATTGAGAGGTATCTGTTGAGTGTCTTAAACTAGTCCCTACTTATAAATAGTTAATACACTTCAGGTATGTCTAATAAAACTGTGTTGATATTCATATGTACTTGTGTCTTGAATGCTCCCTAAATATGCATAGTAGTCATCTCTCCAATCATTGGTACTACTATTTTATCTAAATGTGATATTGTTATCTTTGATGGGCTTGGAGTTAGGACAAGATTTTGATAAATATAAGTACGCATCATCATGGCCTAAAATATAGAATCAACTATGAAATTATGAATATTTTTCCTAAATTCCCTAATTTTCAGCAAAAAAGGTGGAACCTTCTGCTTGATTTTATATATGATGTTGGTGTCAGAGGCCTTGATTTATTTATAGGAGATTTTGTCTTTTATATAGGTGCCTTCTCAATGATGGAATTCCATATGAGTTATTTCTATTCAATAATCTTATCCAATTCATGGAAGGTGATGTTTGCCTTGATTTTATTCATGTCCTTGACAATATTGTACCCCTCCCTCCTCTATTACTCCTTATTCTGGAGTTGATCATTCCCTTTTGGGGGAGGTGGATTATTATTAGCTTTTGAATTTGGTGGAATATCTCTATTATTTATAGAGTAGACATTATGAAGGGATGCTTTTTCCTCAAGTTGTAAACACCTTTTTGATATTACTAGAAGTCTTATATGTCATCATTTTTGTCCTCTGGTATGTTGTCATATTCACTTGAGAAAGGAAACTCATGAATCTCAAAAAACATGGTGGTGATTGAAGAGCTAAAGGAATGGTGTAATTATGATGGGTTATGCATCAAATCTTGACTTACTACCTCTCTTCAAAATACAACAAAAGCTACATAAAACTCAATACAGTCAAGTTCACCATGGTAAGATGTGTTGTAGATTTTTCACTAGTTGGGAAAGGTTATATCTAATATATTGATTTAAATAGACTTAATGGACTACTCTATATTATTTTTATGCCTAATGAAGGGTCTATTATACCTTTGGAACCCAATTTTCTTGTTATTATTTAGGCCATTAGCATTGCCTATCTTTCTTTTTATGCCAAGAAAATCATTGCTTAATTTGTAGACCATTTTTTGTATGGCATATATCTCTAGTTTAATGGAATCCATGCCTTAGTAAACTATGGTAGGGGATGAAACTAAATGTTTTTTCTACTAGTAACCATTTCCATGTGCATGGTTGTGTAATAAACTATAATTTATATGTGACATCTACATTAGAAGAGGCAGTGTGTATAAATAATTTTGATTAAATGCAGGGATGTTTTATTTCACATATGAAATTATATTCAAATTTGGGAGACTGGTGTTGATATTATGTGTGCCAAGAACCTAAGGATTAAGTTGTCTATCAATATTGATAGCCTTCTCATAGGCCAATGCCAAAGTGTTGATATAAGAAACCCTTCATAAGAAAATTGCACTAATTACATCTATAACATTCTTGTACATTTATAATGCCAATAATTTTATTGGTTTATAAGCTAGGCTTAACTAGGTGTAAATTTTCTAAAATATTACATGATAGGCCTAGATTGGTTTGTTGGGTTCCCTCTTCATGCTAGTAAAGTGTCGATATATCAAACTAAGGCTAGTGACCTTCCCAAACTACATAAGAAAAGTAGTTTGACACTCATTCCAAGAAGTAATAGAATTCTATTGTAGATTAAGGTACCAATCATAAGAAACATCCTATAATCTAAAAGGAAAAGGTCTGCACGTAACATCTTCATTTCTAACATTCATTAATCTCAATGTATCTTTGAAAGACTTGATGTGTTCTTATACCATCCTTCCTCCTGAGGGAGAAAAGGATGGTAGATACTTATATGGATTCCTTGGTAGGTAATGCACATCCCCTATGATGATAATAACAAATCTAACCAACCAAGATGGCTAATCCATATGATGACTAATAGGGGTAATGTTCCTTACTAGAGAAGGTGGTTTGGCTCTCTTATTGATAGGGGCAGTTGTTATAAATCTATGGCTTCTATGATTTGATAAATGTTATACTAGAAGACTAGCTTGAGCTCTAGATCTGGTCACTTTCCTAGGTGTCTCTAGTGTAACTCAACATAGGTATTAACCTCTTTTATTGGAAAGGCTCGATCCCTCCTTATAGTGATAGAAATAATATATTGATGGAGTTTTTATGCACACCCAGATAACAAGGTAACCTCTAATGTCGTATGATCTCAATGAAGATGAAATCCACTCCAAGGCACGTGTTTTAGGTATGTGGTTTTATATTAATTGAGTGGTGGAATATCTTCATATGACCTACATATCATTAATGAAAATTCACTCAACTGATTAAATTAACATCTAAAAACATATATTTATAGTGATGTTATATTAAGATAATAAGATCTCATTAAAAAACATAAAAAATAGGGAACGGTATGGAAGGAAAGGAGGCTCTATGGTCTCAATGGATTATTTTTACTGATGGTTTTTCTATGTACAAGTGTTTTTGAAACCAATTTTTGCTTCTAGTAGCTTTTGCATACACATAAACAAAAATAGTTAGGTAGTCTGAGGAAATAAGATATAAGAAACTCAAAGATCTCAACTAAAAGTTTTTTCTTTTAGGATAGATATTACACACCATTATTTATAATATTATAACTTGGATTAGAGAGGTATCAAAGGTAGTTTTTTTGCACACATATAAAACTATATCAGAGAAAACACTTCTACACACTCAAAAGACTGAATGAGTCAACCTAATTGCATACAATCAATAATAATTTCTAATTATCCAATAGCTATTCCATATCTTAAATCAATGTATATCAATGATAATAAAAATAGATTCTACACACACACACACACACATGTATGTATGTATATATATAATCTATTTTTGATTTAAGATATGGAATATCTATTGGATAATTAGAAATCATTATATATATATATATATATATATATATATATCACACTTTGAATTAAATAATAAGAAAAAACAAGAAAATAAAACATTCATTACATAGAATTGGAGAAGAATCAAGATTTTCACATAAAGATCAAATCAAGTAGAACTAATCTAAATTTCCTATAAATCTAAATATCCAAAATTCTCCTCCCATAATAATGAGCTAAATATAGATTATTAAGAACAAATATAAGTAGACAACACCCAATAATGCATAGGTCACATGAAGAGTGAACCATTGTTCCAATTTTACCTCACTAAAATAAATAAAGGTTTACATGGAATTTTAATCAAAATTACATGATTTATTTTTATTTTCTTACAATTAATATCCACTTAAAAATAACTTTAGTTGACTTGTTCCTCTAAATTTGTATGAACATCAAATAATATTTTATAATTTTAAATAAATATTTCTAGCCTTAAATAATATTATCTATCTCAAATAATATTATCTATTTAAAGTAGATACTAAGAGGGGGTGAATTAGTATACAAAAATTAAAATTAAATTCCAAAACCATTCCATAATTCATCAAATTTATCTATCAAGAGAAACATGAAATCACATACATCCAAAGAAAGAACAAGGACATACACCACATCAACACAACATCTATGTGAGAAACCCTCTTGGGGGGTAAAACCCACTAAACCCTACAAGATGGACTATAGTCCTATAATGACAATATACAATTTAGACTAGATTTAACTGATCAAATAACTACCATTCCTTACTTTAGTGACATTGCAATCCCACAAGGATGTTCTACAGCTCTTTAACTAAGATGCCATAATAACTAGACCTTTATCAAGTTTCGCCTTACAAGGAGACTACATCCCCTAGATGTTGAGCTACCAAAACAACACCTAATAACACATCCACCTTTGGAATAATGTCCATAACACTTAATGATGGACCTCTACCTATCACTCTTCACCTTTGCTCACACTCAATCTTCAAACCTATAAAAACACTATTATGACATCATAAATATGACCTATAGGTCATACACATCATCATCAACCTAATATTCCCTAAAACCCAATCACTAGGTACACACATAGCCTTAAACTTGTCTTCACTCACCATACACACTCTCTCAAATAGCCTTTTGAGCATACTCACTCATTCTACCTTGTCTAGGCTTATTAAGTCTAATGACTTATGTGATCCACCTATTAAAACTTGATTAGACAAGTATGACTGATCCTCAAACCATATAATGGTTCTTAATAAATTTTACCTTATATTTTCAAGGTTATCTCCTTCACTTGGCTTTACAGACACATGCCTCTCTTAAATCTCTCACAAGTCAATAAATCATCATCTTTGATTTCACTATTTATAGACCATTCATTATCATCACCATCTTGGTTAGACATTAGTCATGCCTTAACGATTAGGTCATATATCTCATTGAGACACAACTCAATTCAATCTTCATAGGTTTTCCATAAAATATATGGGTCACCCTTAAGCAACTACACCTTGTAGTAAGTCCCTTGTATCTCTTATAGGTCTCATGGAGACCTATTCACCCCATTAGCACTTCATCAAAAAATAAAAGAACATAGGACCACTTAAAATTATATGTAACCATTCCATATAATCTATAGGTTCTCCTTAAGTTCCAACAACCAACATAGTACCCTTTTACTTAAGCACAATTTGCTCAATCAACATTTTGTGCACATAATCATCATACATAACTACACAGTCAACTTCTAAACCTTTGTTCATATTGAATATGATTTTTAAAACCTTCATAATTAATTAATATGTTACTCATGGATTATAAAATACTCTCGAATATATAATACATCATGAAATATCAAAACAACATCAACATAATATCAAACATCCTTCTTGGGTCACTTGTAGAACACAATCTAACACACAATAAAATTTTGACCTTCATAAATATTATTGTACCCAAATTTAGATCATAAAATAAATATTACCAGATTTTACTTAGAGTTATCTACAAATTCTCTTTTTACACCATGTGCAAATTTTGTCTAGATCAAAAGATATGGCCCAAAAACATACACTAGTCTTTCCCTTACAAAATTAAATAATCAAATGCAAATGGTCACAATTAAAATTCAAACACTATGATCATATCTCATGTCCTCTCTAATTATATTAATAAAAAACTATTGATATTATTTTAATGAAATTTACCTTTACCATTCATCGCTCATCATTGGATCTTTATCTTGACTTTTTGAATTAATGCGCTCCATCGATCTCCTATATGTAGCTCAGTCTTTATCTCTACTTGATGTTAAACATTAAACACTAGTCCTTATCTATCTAATTCCAAAAATATTGGAATTAAAATTATCTATTTATAATTTTTTAATTAACTTGGTGTTTTCTCAATTTAGGCGTCAAACACTTTGAACTCTTAGACTTGTTGCACACTGTAGATTTAAGTGTACAAACTCTCATGAACCATTGATCCTTGGAATAAGCTTGATCTTTATCTCTACTAAAAATTAAGCATAAAAAACATGGAATAATCTCACAAAATATAAAAATCTTGTACTAAACATTTTTCATTGATGTTTTTTGAACTTTACCTTGTGCAAATTTGACTAAGTATGGAAACCTTGCTTATTTGCTTGGAAGGCCAACTTTTCATAGTCATCTTTTACCTCACTCACTCACATGTACTAAAATTTGGACCATATGATATCATAACTTAAGATAATCAAAAAATGTTTTAAAATTATCTTAAAACCTTTCCACATGTGAGATATATCACCATTAATATGATTACTCATATTTTTATACCACAGAGCCAACAATGTCAAGAATTGCCTAAAAGGTCAACTTTGCACATGCATATCTATTGATGTGCTTTGGCACATGATCTGAAATTTAGTGAAAAAAAACTTTGGAAAGAAATTGAAAATATAATATTATAAAATTATCTTGAAATGTCCACATTTTTGAGATATGTGAACACTAAATTATTTACTCGGCTCTTTCTTGCCTTATGTAATTGTGGCTATGGGAAAACATTGTCAAACTACCTTAGAGCCCAAATTTGCACTTGAATATATTTTGATGCACTTAAATGCATGAAATAAAATTTATTTAATAATATATAGGAAAATTTTTATCACAAACATATGACAAACCCCCCTTTACTCATCCATACGTGGCAATGGCGACATCATCAAACTACCTACTCAGATATTCTGCCACTAGACCCAAAATGTCTAGATGACAATAATGATCAACCAAATGAAATACACACATGCATATAAGAAATAAAATTATATAAAAAATATTAGGGACATTTTTCACATACTTAAATCATTATACTCATCCCTAACCATGTCTAATCATGCCAAAACTAATGATCAACCAAGCATACTTCAAGCATACTAGGACAAGCACATTGCATACTTTGTCATTATCACATAGACTATCAATACACTTCATCCACTCACATGGACACCTCTATGAAATCATCACGAAATAATTTGAAACTCTAAAACAATCTCTCCCTTTGTAATTGATGTCAAAAACCATCATATATAGCAATATACAACTCACCTTCCTTTTCTCTCTTCAAGCACTCTCACAATATGAAATTTCTCCCCCTTTGACACAATGACAAAGTGGGAAAAATATGATCTAAAAGACATAAAAATACAACAAATTATATGTTAAAATATTATAAAATATGATACAATTTCCCCCTTATCTTGATCCTACCTCTTCTTCCCTTAACAATTTCTTCTTGCTTTATGCCAACACTCTCATCAACCAAGTACTGCAACCAATGAAGAAAGAATACACAAAACCACTATAATATTATGTAAATAACCAAGAATAATCTAATATGGACTCCCCCTAATATTTATAATCCATTCCACATCTTTAGCATCTTCATATCTCCACATACCATGAAGAACCACCGAACATGCCTACTAGCCTCTTCTGTCAAGCCACCAAAAGGACCACCACTATAAATATATGCCACTCACCAAAAATATAAAATGATCTCAAAAAACCTAATAAATATCCTTAAAACATAAATACCTTGTTCTCTTGGATAAAATGATCAAAAATCACTCATCTTCTCACTAGGCCTGTCAAGTCTTCTTATAGCCCTGCATGTACCTTGTAGATCCCACAAATTTTAGTAGACATAACTTCAAGACTTGAAAATTCATATATAGATCACTCTAATATTCCAAATAAAACACACCAATTTTCATCACCTAGATCATCTTTTGAAATATAATTCCTTCACAAACCAGCTTGCTAATTTGACCTCCATCTTAATAAAAACTTGAATAAATTGAAATCCACAAACCTTCAGATTTATATGAAGCTTAATTTGACAAGAAATTAGGCCAATTAAACCAATTAATAATCCCTATATGTCAAATCATAAGTTAAACCACTTTTCTATCATAGCCCAAAAACCTTAGAATATCAAAACAAGCAAGGTTAACATAGCACCTTTTAGTCAATGTCCACCTCTAAAAATTTATGTACGCCTAGAGACAACCATTATGTAATTTTGGACAAATATTTGAGCTTCCAAATATTTTGGAACACATACATCCTATCCCATGGATTTTGACTATAACAAGATAGATAAACCTGGGAGCACATAAAAACCTCCATACCTTCTTTCTTAGATTCAACTACTCAGTCCTCTGATCTTAGGACATGACCAATTAAAAATATCCCCCTAACTCCATGCTTCACTTGGATCATGACATCTTAAATAAGTCTTAAAATACTACGCAATCACACCCAATACTTATACATAGATACCTCATCTTTATAACACTGTGAACTTCTATAACACACACAACTATTCAACAAGCCTTTAATAGGTTAGCAAGATATATAACATAAGTCTAGAAGAATGGCCCTCAAATTATAGGATCACCTAGAATCTACCACAAATTGATATGTAGATAGATATTTGAAACTCACCTTTATACCAGAGCATTTAAACCATGATCAACAAGCTAATTCCTTCTCAAGATATGATCAATGAGATTCTTCACAACATTATTTTTTCCAACAAAAGATATATAAAAATAATTCACAAGCATACCTTGTTCTCATACAAACTCATCAAACAATATTTGATATCCACCAAGCTTCCTCTAACTGACAAGTGTCTCCATAAATCTTATATAGAGACACCCTATATGTAATAAGAAATGTATCATGTCCATAAATCAATATTGGCTTAGAGAAGATAGAGCATACCTACACTTATAATAGGGAATACATTTATTAAGTGGGAGCATGACCAATATGGGGATCTACTAGACCTGATTAGGGGATAACTTGTCATAATACACCATGCTAGGAAGGGTTCCAAAGCCTATAGTTCAACATAATCATGAAACAACTCTAAAAGAGTCCTAGGTTTAATATTCACTCTATTCTAATAAACCAAAAAGTAAATATAATCTAGTGCACACCAAAGATTGTGGCATAAAGTGGGGGTTAGAAACAAAATAAATAAATAAAACATGCATAGAAGACATATACTCATGTCAATGTATATGGAATCATAATGAATGGAATAGAAACATAACTACATTATCTATTTACTCTTGCAAAGGAGAAATAAAGTTAGGAATACTTACCTTGAAAAAAAAACCTACTGAGCCTCAATCTCTCCCTTGGCCAAGGTGACTTGTAAGAGAATGTTGTGGTATGAACAGATAACAAGGACAAATCAAATATATGCTACACAACCTATTTATACATCCAAAATACTTTTCCAGAAGACAAGATCCATATTTCTAAACAAAGTATGGATCCTTAAGCTTTATCCTCAAGTAGAAAGGTTAATAAGTAAATGTTAATTGACAATTATTGTTCTTCACTTCTCTTCTTACATATGGTTCTAAATTAACTTGTATATATAGGTGGACCTTGCCCTAAATCCTTCCAAATATGTTGGTTGTATAGGGTCGACCCAGTTGACCTTATATCTTTTTAGGAAATAAATCACTAGGTCTTGAGGTAGGTCAGCTAAAGTGATACCAAATATCCTAATGATAAATACCCCTAAATAATATAGGGTCAACCTAGTCAACCCTGTATAGTAATCAGAGGTTAAAAACTATATAGGGTCAACCCACTTGACTTAGTATAGTCAATTGGTAAAAGGAGGTCTAGGCAAGACCAAGGAGGATAAAGCATGACAAATGACTATAATGGGTAAGATTAAAAATAATAAGATTAGGTTAAATGGTCTTAAGCAATGAGTGTGTAGATGGAAAGTGGTAAAAGGGACAAAAATCCTATGAAACACCAATGGTCTACCCACTCCTTTCTTGGTGCACCCCTTAAGGCATGCACTCAAAAAGATTAAGACTCTATGGGTTCCTATAAGATACAAAGTGTCATTAATATATAAAAGTTAAAAATATTATGTGTATACATATCTTCCACTAGAACCTTATCATGTGTCACATAAAGGCAACATGGGATGGTGCTTCAGGAAATAGAACATGATAACACACAAAATTGATGCTAAATAAAGTACATTAAGTAAGAAATAAGATAAAGGAAAGGATAGAATTGAAAAATGCATACCTTTAATTAACTTAGTGTTTTAGATAAATAAGTCAAATATAAGAGATGTGAATATGTCCAATGTGAAGAACACTAGGCAAACCTATAAAAGTTAGTGCAAAAAAAAAGCCAAAAATTGATTTTTTTGTAAAATAGGCATTTAATAGCGTAAAATATCCTCTACATTATCATGAATCTAATGAATTTTATTATTTTGAAAATGGATGATTAAAAACAAAGATATAGGCAACATAAGGAATCTATTAAAAAGTGTTTTTAAATAGGGGAAAGAGAAGTCATTTTGTTATGTCGACTTATGAAAGAGAGTAAAAGAGCTCTAGATACTAAATGAGCTAAGATGGTTAGGAGATGATAGGGTAGATGAGGATGGGCTGTAGGAGTGACATTGGGTGCAATATAGGTATGTAACTATGAATCATAAGCTAGCTTTTGAGTATTTTGTTGAAGTAAATAAATTTTTATAAAAATGTAATTTTTAGCATTTCTAGATGTCAAAATGAAGCAAAATAAGATTATATAGGTAAGAAAAACCAATTAGGAAAATGGGTTTGAAATAATTAAGAATAAAATCTCTAGAAGGCACTAATATAGGATAATGTAAGGGGTCAGCAACTAAAAACAACTCAATCGACCTAGTCGATCCAATGAGTTGAAAATAGGCAAAATCCACATTACCAATCCAGTAGGTGTGTGTCAACCCTATATATTTTTTAGAATTCTAACCTAGTATAGTTTTCTAAGTGATCTAAAAATTCTAGAATGATAACATAGTATTATGGAGTGGAAAATAAGAGGGTTAGCATAGATTTTTAAGTCAACTAGGCTAAAAATAGGGAAAATTTGATCAAACTGGGTTGACCAAAGAACTAAAATTATACAAAAATGCATGCAAAAGGCTAAAATAAGGATAAAATTGCCTAAAATGACTAATAAAGGGGAAAATGACTAAATAGGCTAAAAATAAATTTAAGTATGTATTTGAATAAAATTGTAAAAGAATATATTGTGACTATACATGACATAAAGGATCTAATACATAATTTGTTATTTCTTGGTTGTAAGGATGATCCAAGTTTTGGAGATGAGTAGATGTGTCTTAGATACCACATTTACTGGAGAATTTGACCATATGAGATAGAGCTAGGCTAGTAGCTATACATTTTAGGAGGGATAGCTAACACGTGCAAGATTCCCTTGAGTGTGGATATATTAGTCATGTTCTTTGGATGCTAGGAATGATTGTCTAACACCTTTAGATGGTAGTTGGATGGGGATGTGGTAGAGGTTGATATCACTCTGGAGGATGTTTATGCCATCTTAGGGCTACCAGTAATAGAATCATCATTGAATATAGGTATACTTGATAGCTTGGAAGAGAGGATAACCTTAGCCATATGGGTTACAGGCTTAGATACAATATTAGTAGGTAGGAAAGTTAGTATGTTTAATGTTTAAGCATCATAGATTCTAGATATGTGGAAGGATGTGATAGGACTTGTAACATAGAGAGTGTTATTTCAATATTAAAACAATAAGGTACCACTATTCATGGTAGCCTTGAGCAAGATGATTCTAGAGGAGGGCATGTTATATGATATCAGCTCTATCATTTAGGTCTAGCTCATACATGATTTGTATGAGGTGTTGGTTAGAGGGAAAAAGTTGATATGACTGATCATATTATTGATGGCTTGGATTTATGAGAGGTTTCTCATGTATTGATTGGATGGGTAACCTCATGTGGTTGATGATAGGTCACCTTGAGTGCAAAGATGGAGATAGGACTAGGTAGTGTAGGTCATGCCCCACATATCAGTGTTGTAGATGGTTAGATGTGTAGATATAGTATGGTATCTATATTGGTACATAGTGACTACATGGTTAATCTAATACATAGATACACTAGCTACAATAAGGATAAAAGTGATTAGACATTATACTTAGTGGAGAAAGCCACATCTAATAGCATGGGTGATAGGATAGATAAGATTACCTAATACAATAGCACTAATATTGATGGTTGAGTAATGGGCTTAACATGTGAAAGATTCATGGGGGAGGAGGGGACTAGGGCTAATAGTGATGAGGTTGACTCTTAGACCACATTTTGAGTGACCATGGATTGGATGAGTATGACAAGGAGCAGAGCAAAAGGAGAGGTATGTGAATACAGTGACACTAGAGATACCCCCACCAGATCTATATTGAGAATGAGCTATGACCATAGAGGACATGATATTGATGAATATAGGAGGATCATGTGAGAGTAGAGACTATCACCATCTCTAATGATCTAGGAGGTGATCTAGAGGAGATCTAGATGATAGAGAGGCCACTCAGGTATAGGCTGAGATTGATGTGAGCCATGATAGCTAGATTAGAGCTGAGGTAACCTATAGAGGAGGTGCTAAGAGGTTTACTGTATGTAAAGAGTATGCTAGAAAGTTATGTGTATGGTGAGACCATAGTGGATGAGACACAGATAGGTAATAAAGATGATTAAATTATAGTTTAAGTTTTCATTTCGAAATAGAGACTAGAGGTAGATAGATATTGTGAGATATGATAGTGATCTAATATCTATTTGGGTGTGATTATGTAGGTGTTTCTAAGGATGAGGAGGATATATGGGGGTCCTTTATGAGGGGATATCTTTATGATGTCCTAGATGAGACTCTACATCTATATGACCCTACTACATTAGAATACCCTGGTGTCTCATTTTCCCAACTTAGGCAAGCTAGTTGAGATTAGTAGTGGAGGTAGTGAGATAAATATGAGATATGAGCAGGTGAGATACAGGCACGGTAGGACCTAGTATAGGAGACCGTTATGCATATACATATACATATATATACACACACACACACACAATGATGTAGATGACCTAATAACATATAGTGATGCATACCTAATTAATATAGGCACATACAATTACCTAGATTGAGTTGGCATAAGCACAAGTTTAGATAACATGCCTATAGGGATAGGTAGAGGTACTAAGATCTCAAATGGCCTCTTTACATCATACTATTCAAAATAATTAGATCAATGCATCATTAGGTAACATGGATAGGCATGAGATAGATAGGATGGACCATAACCATAGAGATGGAGAATTATATATTGTTGTACTTGTTATATCAAAACTCATGATATGTATATGTGTGATGTATCATTTTGACGTATTTATGTTTATTGTGTATTTTTTTGTTTCTAAGGTTGTGGTTGTGGATGATTCTAATATATTTATTTCTAGGACATGCATTTAGCTATTTTTGTATATTCTATATGAAATATATTAAATGTGGTTTCTTTTCTAGCATTATGTAAAACACATTCATGGTTAAAAAGAAACAAGCACAAGGATTTGGTACGATGTAATCAATAAAAATGTACTACAAACTAATTCAAGTTGGGAAACGTGTAATAAAAACAAAATGATTAAGTATAGAGAACCAAGGGATTTTAAAATAAGATGTTCAAATGAAATTTGTTTTAAAACCAAAGTTAGATATTTTTGCACCAAATTAAAACAAGGAAAATCATACTAAATCGCATTGTGAAGTATGAATTTAATGTAATCACATTGGAAGGTATGCAATAGGGAAAAAATGGTATAATTTTTTTTAATTTAATCAATTATACTAAATCATGTAGGGAAGTATAAGATAAAAATAAAAGTGGCAAAACATTGGTCTTAAATTTATCACACTAGTTGAAGTTGGGAAGTATGAAAAATTCAAGAAATGGTTGTATTCTTACATGAACTTGTAAAATATGAAGATAAAAGTGAAATAAAAATTAATAATAAAACACACTAAATCAATCTAGGAAGCATGTTAATGATGTGTAACTTCATAATCAATCACATTTTATCTCATATTTGACACTTGTAATTTTGTTTGTGACTTATATTATTAGAAAAAATTGTGAGGAATGTCAGGTCCTATCCATGGTATTACACTAAAACTCATAAAGATAATAACACCAGGGTGTAAAAATTAGTAAAATTTTGTGATAAATTATGTGGGTAATAGTAAGGAAAAAGGTGGTAATTTGTGAGGATGGTCAGGTCCTATCGACAGTCTTACAATGTAACTCACAAATGAAATCTTAAGGGGAGTGATCAGTAGACAAGACAATATTTATCAAGAGGAAATATGTGGAATATAGGGAATAATAAAGAGAGTGTAATATCAATACTTAGGCATATTATGAGAAGACCTTAGAAGATAAGAGTCATACTAAGGACATGAGAAGACACTAAGTGACTAGTGACCATCAATGTACAAAGGAAACCTGTTCACTATAGACACAAAGATTATAGGCATATAAGTGTGATACTAATATTAAATAATGAAGGTATATTTGTAAATGAAAATAAAAATGGACCTACCTTCCCATGATGTGTTCCCCATTCTTTAGGACCCTTTACAGAGCCATCTGTTTAGTATAAATATTGGGTGCTTGCAAGAGAAAGTAGGTAGTAATAAAATATTTTTGTATTCTCCTCTTTTAATTTACTGGCCTACCACACCCAAAAGGACATTGGCTCTACCATGAGGCAAATTATGGAGTTTTATCATTGATTAGAGGAAGTAAATGTGCTTTGAATCACATCTTTTAGTGTGCTTTGATTTTTAATAATATCTTTTCCTTTTATATCATTGCCTTTTGTAAAATGATTTGGATTTTAAATTTTTATGGCTTTTGAAGATTAATCCTTTATATGGATTCATAATGAAAAATCATGAGATATGTAGTAATACACATGAATGCACTTTAGGCTAATTCTAAAGGAAGCTAAGTCACCAAAGACAAAGACTAACTAGGACACTTAGGCTTAATAATAAACTAGCATGTGATCTTAAGTCTCAACTATGTATATACTTAGATTATGAAAAAGGAAGAAGGGAAAAGGAGATCCAAAGGTGGATCATTGAAAGGAAATTATAATTAGATGCAATGTTTTCTTAGCTGATCACATGGTAAAAGAAGATAAGGACCAAAGGAAAAAGGGTGTGTATAACCAAGTCATAATGACAATTATGTTGTGAAAAATAGAGATAAGAAAGCAAACAATCATGAACACACAAGAAGAGAGTTTTGATAAAAAATCAAGAAAGAAAGAGAAAGCAAAGATAAATAAAGAAAAACATATGTAAAAATAAATGATAATATAAGTAAGATATAGTACTAAAATGTAAAGAATCACTATGTAAGAAAGATATGAATTTGACATAGTGTCAAATGATTTAACATAGATAAAAATAAAATTGGATCACAGTTCCAATAAAAATGTAATGTAAAGTCACCATGTATGTGCTCATAAATACTAATAAAATTTCCCACACACATTATACAAGACATCAGATAAATATCTATGAAGATGTATATAAACTACTACTAATGTCTCATTAATCTTCAATGAAAACCAGGAAAGAACTTCTCTTCTAATCTCCTCAACTAAAAAAATAGGAATAATTGATGGATAATATTGAGGAAAGTTAGGTGAGGGATGTTTGGGAAAATGTGTGAGAATGGGATCTATAAGAGATACAAGAGTCACCAGTGTAAAAGTATCCATAGGTGAAGGACTCAAGTGTGGAGAAGGTTACATAGGTGAGGGAAGGTCCACAGGTGAAGGAATCATAGGTGTAGGAATAAAAGGTGACAAAAGGATAATAGGAGGGGATGGAACCACTAGAGGTGGAACCATGGGAGAAGGAGGAACCTTATTATAGTAATGACCTATGGGAAGAATGGAAGAAGGTCCAAGAATAGATATAAGGTGATATTTAATAAATTTTTGAAGGATGCATCAATGATCAGTGTGATAGGTGCCACATTGGTGCCATAAAAAATATACATCCCCATACTTAGATAGATATTTACAGAGAACCTTTAGGGGAGGCATGACTTTGTCTAAGAAAAGAGAGTAAGGATGCAAAGTATAAATATATTGTTGTAACTTGTGATAATGGGTAGAAAAATGGTTATCTATCCCATTGAAGTAATATATATGCTTGTGAGTCGTCTTAGGATAATCACTCATAGAAGGAGGTAGAGTAGGAGTGGAAGAAGCTACAGAGGAGTTGTTTACTCATTTGGTGGGAAATGGAGTCATATTAGGCAAGAGAAGCAAACCATAACTAGGGGAAGGTGGTGATGGAGGAGGAATGGAACTAGGCTCAATAGAAGAAGCAATGGGATGAGAAATTGGGGTAGGCTCAACAATAGTAGGAGTGGGCACAAGCTCAACTATAGTGGGAGTATGAATGGGCTCAACTATAGTGGGAGTAGGAATGATCTCTGATAAGGACTTGATTAAGGGACAATCATGATCTACATAAGGTCTAAAGAGGGTCGCATTAATCTCAAGAGTAAACCAACTATGGTGATCTGGTAATCTAGGAAAATGGTAAGGCTCAATCCTAACATGATTCATGAGAATACTCCTATGAGGCTCCTCAATAATTCAATGTGTTAGCACCATATCTACCATATGATAAAGAGGAAAAATACTAAAATTAGGAAATGTAAATGAAGGAATATGAGAAGATAGATGAAAATGATTAAGTAAAGAATAATGATAATGGATAATCTCAGCATCATGAGCCTGTACAAGACCACTTAAGAATGGATCATCTATGGAATAACCATCATTGTAATGTGGGGTGTGAAGATCAATGACATAAGTAGGGATGACCTTATCATCTAAGGAAATATGATGAATAAAATGTTGATTCTTGGTCAAGACTATGGGAATTTCATCATAATGAGGCTTACAATAATGAGGTTATAAGGAAGTAGGAAGCTACAAGATAAGGTGAGACAAGATATTAGAAGTTTTAATATTTAGGTTAATCTCATCGAGCTCATCATCATCAAAATATAAAAGGTTAGGAGGAAAGTTCCTAATGAGTTTAGGATGCCCATTATAACCTTAGTTTGAATGATTGGGAAAATTAGGAAATTTTGACTCATGAAAGGAATATTGGGCAAAGGTTAAAGTGTAGGAATCTTGAGGACACCATGATCTTGGAATTGTTTGAAATTCTAGAGTTTAGTGTCACCCTAAATCCTATAAATGCATCCATTATAAGGGAATTTGATGCATTGGTAGGTAGAAGAAGCAACAAATCTCATATGATGAGTCCATGGCCTACTAGGTAAGATGTTATAAGAAAGGGGAAAGTTAAATATCATCACCTTGACATAGAAAATGATAGGTGGGATAGTAATGGGAAGCCACACATAACCTAGAGGAGGAATTTGGCTTTTATCATATCCTTCACAATTGTTTCATGTATACTTTAGATTGTATTATGAATATCCAAAGGTCTTAATGAATTTGAGAGAGGTAACGTAAGTTATAGAACCATCTTCAATCAATGCACACTTAACTTGGATATCATGTATTTAAAAAACTCATGAATAAGGGAGGATTATCTACATAAAGTAAAATCTCATCAAGAATCATAGAAAATAAAAGAAATTTTAAGGAATGAGAAGTGTCTATAGTTTCATCAACATTGATAGAAATCTCTTCACATTGTTATAATATAATATTCTCAGATCTAGATAAAGCTACCTCCCATCCTGCTAGGGGAGGATGAGGGACATTCATCTAAAATAATAGTTTCATAATATAGTTTCTATGACATGGAGAAGTCCACAAAATCTCAAGGAATAGAATTTGGGATGGGATATTAGGAAGTTCTATGATGGGATCCCACTCATCATAACCCACACTAAGATTGTTAGACATAGGTGCATAATGATTAAGGAGGTACTTATAAGGAGGATTCAAAGTGCAATGGAATTTATGTTGGTAAGAATAAGAAGGTTTAGAACAAGGTTACAAATAATTTTGTGATGATAAAGTAGTTGATTTAAGTTGATTTTGAGAATTTTTAGAAGAAGTGTTTGTATAAATTTGAGTATCATTTATGTTATAGGATGAAGGAATAGTGGTAGAAATAGAAAAAGAAGTGTTATCAAAAGTAGAATAAGAAATTAGATCATCAAAAGGAATAAGGTTATCTTCCCCCAACTCATTTAATGAGTTAGATAAGAATCTTGGATAACATGATATGTTCTAGATGAAGGAGGAGTGTAGATAGGTTTATAATCAATAAAATAAACTACACTTTGCATATTAGACATGTTAATGACATTCTCTTTAAAAGTGGGTTCAACATGACTTTCTATATTATTGGTGGAAGGGGTGACTTTTTCTTGAATGTCTTGAATAGGTAAATGATTAGGAAGAGGGTCTTTATAGATAGCCAAATGAGCATTGGCTTAGTTTAAGGCTTGAGTTTTATCATGTGACTTCTAATATTTAAAATAAATGTTGTAAACTTGTTGTCACTTTTGAATGATATAATCATGATAAAAATTAGGACCTAAAAGAAATTCCATAGATAAATTTTGAAGTTGTCTACATGTCTCATGAGAATGAACCCAACTAGCATGAAACCAATAAAACTTTTTAGGATCATACTAGGATTTCATAGGATGAGTAGGGTCAAGATATATTGGAAGAGGCCTAGGTAGATATTTAAGCAATTCCACTGTGGATAAAGATTTATGAACATTAATGTTGTTTGGTGAAGATAATTGAGGTTTGGTATATTATTGAGAATGGGGATCTAGTTCCAATGAAGGGGTAGGAATGATAGCTTGAACATTGTGAATGGTGTCAAAAGAATATGTAACACCATCATTGGTAACATTATGATTTTTGTTTTTAAGTAAGAGATGAGGACTTGTAGAAGGTTTGGGTGGCTTGAATTGATGTATAAGGAAATTTGGTCATTTATATTTGTCAATAGCCTCCTCCAATGTATGTGGAGAGAGTGTGTGGACCCAATATTGAAGTTTAGGAAAAATGGCATTGGTAAAGAGATGGAAAATATTATCATTATCCATGTTATGTTCACATTTTTTTGATAGAGTTTTCCACCTTTTAACAAAGGATTGAGTAGTTTCATTTTCAAGTTGTTTGTAATTTATGAATTGGGCCAAAGTATTTTTAGGAAGATCATTAGTTTGGAATTCTTGAACTAAAGCATTAAATAAATCCTCCAAACTAGTAATGGAATGAGTTCTAAGTTGGTTGTACAAATCTAAGGAATCACTTGTGAGAGTTTTAGATAAGATTTTGGTAGTAGTAAACGTGTTTAATTTGACCTAATCCTTATAAAGGTTTCCAAATGTTTTAAGGTGAAGGATAGAATCAATTGATCCAATATAATAAATTGTAGGTGTGATACCTCCAATATCAATGCTATCAATTTTAGTAGTGAGAGGTTCATTTTGGATATGGTTAATGGTTTTGTTGACTAAAGGAGATTAAGGAATGAGATTGTCTTGGGAATCTTGAAGAGGAGGGGGAACATTCTAGTTATGTATGCCCCAAGTTGTTGGTTGAGGATGAGATTCAATATGAAGAAGGCAGTTTTATATTCTCATCATTTTATTTGTGTTATAAGATTGAAAGGTATTCATTTGATTGAGTGTTTGTAACAATATTAGATGTGTTTGATTAGAATTATTAGAAGAATTAAAGTTGGTGTTAGTATCTTGGGTACCACTATTGGTGTTGATATGAGCTTAAGAAGAACTATGAAAACTTGAGGCACTAGTGGCAAAATTTGCTTGTGTAGAAAAATATGGAATAATGAATTGTTGATAAGAAGAGAAATTAGTAACATGATTACTTTGGGTAGTAAATGATTCACTAGTGGAAGGATTAAGGATAGTGTATCTATAAGAGGCCCACTAGATGTATAACCTACCATGTTAGTAGATATACTAGGCATGGAGGTGGAAGAATTAAGAGAATAAGAGGTCATGCTATGATAATGGGTCATAATCGAAGGAAGAGGCTATGAATCAAAGAAAGTGGTACCCATAATCTAGTTGAGAATGTGGGAGTAGGTGAATGAGGATCTTTAACTTGACCACTCATCATAAGATTGTAAATGGTAGACGGATCCTTTCCTTGATGTTGAGGAAATTTAGAGATAAATAAGAGAATTTTAGGGGTATACTCTAATTTAATTCGGTATTATAATGAGAAAAGAGGATTACATTATGAATAAGTATTATGAAGTGTCCCATAGTTCATTATATGAGTGGAAATATGAACATTACTAGCATCCAAGAGAAGAACCCTACTCTATTTATGGGAGACCCTATGAGGGTTTGCAAAATTCATCATGTTTGTTGAATACAACTCAATATTGTCATCAAGTAGAAAGTCCATGATGAAGGGAAAGGAAGACAAACGATAAATCAAGAAAATAGGGAGTGACATAAATAGTACAAGGTTGATTGAGTCAACCTAAGACAAAAATAGTGTGTGTAAACTATATATGGTCGACTAGGTCAATCTAGTATAGTGAGCAGGGATTGGAAAAAGAGGAAATAAGGTCTGTAAACTATACAAAGTTTACTAAGTCAATCTATTATAGTTAATAGAGGTTGGAAAAAGGTACATGGTTGACTTGGTTGACCTATTATAACAAATAGGGAAATTAAGAAACTTATGACAAAATTGTGAACTAAAATAAGATAACTTTTGAAAACAAATTGAAAATAAATAATAGAAAGGAAACAAACAATCAATTAGCTTAACTCTAGTCAATCCAATTAAGGCACACATCATAAAACCTTGTACTAACGCTGGCTAATGCAAGTTTTTGAAATACAAAATACAATTAAAAAAAGAGCAAGAAATCAACTTAGAAAGAAAAGAGCTAAGTAATTGGTCATCCTAAATGTTTATTAGATTATTAAGATATCATTTTAAATGTGATGGGAATTCGGTTGTAAGCAAGGAACTATGGCAATCTAAGGATGGTTTTATGTAGTTTGGGCTAAAAGAGATTGTAGTGGAAATGATACAAGCTTGGTATTGGGGACTCCCCCCTCACTCAAAATGCCAAAGTGATAAGGACGTCAAGTTATTATCCATAATATACCATTAACCATTCTTTATACTTGACCAAAGTATCAAGTCAACTTCCTCCTTAGTGATGAAATTTAAGTAGGTTGGCCTTGGGTAGACAAATGTTAAAATGCTTGTTCAGATTTTGTGATTTGGTCATTTGTGCATAAAATAAAAAATAGTGGAGCTAAATAATTAATTGAAAACCACATAGTTAAGCTTTGTGATCTATTCTAAGCATGTAATCAATAAAAAAAATTTGAACTAATTACTAACATATAAGGTTAATTCCAACTTTGAAATAAGATACAATGTTGATATAGTCAATAGTGCATGCATAAAATATAGAACATGGTTGACATGGTCAAAATTTTACTATGAAAGTAAGGTCTAAAAAATGAAAAGGGTTGGAGAATTTGACCAAATCATCTATATAACACATAAAATATAAAACTGGGTTAGCAGGTTTGATCCAATTGACTATGCAAGGGTAGTTTTAAAGACTACAAACAATAAAAGGATAGACTATAAAGAAAGATATAAAGAGATATAAAGGAACCTTGGTGTATCATAGATGCATAAAATGAATATAGTTATTTAATAACCTTGATATATAGCTATAAATTCTATTAACTAGGTCAATTGGGTTGATTAAGCTTTATAAAAACTTGTTGTTGAATGCTTGAAATGTATAAGGTCAACTAGGTTGACCTAATATGTTGAACCTAATGTCTAAAAAAGTACAAGGTCAATTGGGATTACCTAGTAGTCTAGACTAGATGTCTAAAAAGATGAAAACCTATGCTAGGTCGACATGGTCGATCCACTAACCTATACCTAAAAACATATGCATAGAAGTTAGATATTGGGTTGACAAAGTCAATCTAGTATGTAAAATATATGAAAAAAATGATTATGAAAATATGAAATAAATTAAATAAGATGAACAAATATTGAAAGGTTTGGTTCATGTTAGGTTCACCAGAATGTATGCAATAAAAAATGCATCATGTCTATAAATCAATCCTAGCTTGGAAAAGATAGATCATACCTACACTTTTGATTGGGAATACATTTTTTAAGAGGGAGCATGACCAATATGGGGATATTCTAGACCCGATTGGGGGATCACTTGTCATAATACACCATGATAGGAAGGGTTCTGAAGCCTATAGTCTAACATAGTTATGCAACAACCTTAAAAGATTCTTAGTGTTAATATTCACTCAATTTTACTAAACAAGAAATTAAATCTAATCTATTGCACACCAAATTTTGTGGCACAATGTTGGGGTTAGAAAAATAAAATATAATAAACTAAACATGCATAGAATATATATACTCACATCAATGTATATGAAATCATAATATATGGAAAAGAAGCACAATTGCATTATCTATATACTCTTATAAAGGAGAAATAAACTTAGCAATACTTACCTTTAAGATGAACTTGTTGAGCCTCAATCTCTCCCTTGGCCAAGGTGCTTTGCAAGAGATTGTTGTAGTATGTAAGAATAACAAAGAAAAATTATCTCTAGGATACACAACCTATCTATGCATCTAAAATACTTTTCCATAAGACAAGATCCATATCTCCAAAGAAAGTATGGATCCCTAAGCTTTATTCCTCAAGTAGAATGGTCAATAAGAAAATGTTCATTCACACTTATTCTTCTTCACTTCTCTTCTTATAAATGGTTGGAAATGAACTTGTATATATAGGTGGACCTTTCCCTAAATCCTTCCAAATATTTTAGTTGTATAGGGTTGACCCAGTTGACCCTATATGTTTTCAAGAAATAAATCACTAGGTCTTGAGCTAGGTCAATCGAAGGTCTAACAAATATCCTAATGAAAAATACCCTTACATAGTACATGGTCAACCTAGTCAATCTAGTATAGTAATCAGAGGCTAAAAAATATATAGGGTCAACCCAGTCAACCTATTATAGTCCACTAGTGAAAGGGGGTCAAGGCAAGAGCAAGGTGAATAAAGCATGACAAAAAATTAGAATGGGTAAGATTGAGAAGAATAAGCTTAGTGTAAATGGTTTTAGGAGATGAGTGTGTAGATGTTAAGTGGTAAAAGGTATTAAAATATTACAAAGCACTAATGGTCTTCCCACCACTTTCCCAGTGCACTCATTAAGGTATGCACTCAGATAGATTGAGACTCGATGGGTTCCTACAAGATACAAAGTTTCATTCATAGATAAAAATTAAAAATAATATATGTATGCATACCCATTTGACATAGTGAAACTAAAAGTCCCAAGACTTAGGAGACTCCCATGTATCCATATCTTTCTCTAACTTGTAGTCTTACCTCATCATCCAATTGATTTTGAATGGATGCTTGACTTTATTCTTTACTTTAGATTTGTTAATAAATGTTGATAGCATAAACTCTCAACTTTCATTCATTTCTAATCCATTTTCCACATTGGCAAATAATCAATCAAAACTCTTGGACTTAACATGGTTAGTCTCCTTAGTCTTTAGTACCTCAAGTATCTATATTATAGTTTTAATCTTCTTGTCTTCTATAACCATCTTACCTACTTGAATTTTGAGCTTATCCTGATTTAAAACATAGCCTTTTAGAACAACTATCTTATCATGCTTATGATTAGAAGAATTGGCAATGATTACCTTTAGTTTTCATGCCCATTTGTGACCTCTTCCTTACACACTAGGAGCTCCATACACCTTATTTTGATTTTATAACTCATTCAACCTATTATTGTAATACCTAGAAATGTGACCAACTCTATGACAACTAAAACAAACAAGATCAATCATACCTTTTTCTTGATGATGATTTTGATCTTTGTTTTATATCTAGATAGAAGACAAATTCTCTTAGCAGTCCTATATCTTCTTCATATATAATTCCTTATTTGTTTTAGTAAGTATTCCATCTTAATCAATATTATCCTTCATAATCTTGGGTCATAACACCATTGACTGAATTTTAGGAGGAGAGTGCTTCTTTAAACTATTCTTGCAGAATTTGGCAATATGTCTTATTTTATTACAACTATAACAGATAATATCATTCAACAGACCTCTTGACTTATTTGAGTTATGAATTCTCCATGACCAATTAATATTTATCTTATGTTTCCATGAATTTACAAACCTAAATGATTCCTTCTATAGCCCTTAGCTCTATGATCATACTTATTACATATATAACAATGACCATGAAATAGACTAACATACCTTAAATCATTTGATTGTCTAACAAACCTTCTTTCATTATTTTTAAATATGACATTCATAGTCTTTAACTCATCCTCAATAATAATAATCTCCTCTGCATCCTCTTTTACCTTCTTGGCCAAATATTTCAATTTATATGATTTTATTTTAGTAGACTTGATCTATTCTTGATACTTCTTTTCTTCTTTCTTCGAAAAACCTAGCCAACTTACCTACATAGAAATAACTTGTATTTCAAGACCTTTTCTCATATTCCTCATTTTATGATTCCGCTTCTTTTACTTCTTTAGTTCACCAAGTGAACTCATGAGCTTAGTTTCTAGATCAAATTCTTTTCCCTTGCTATCATCTTCTCTATTGTTATTGCAAGCTTCTTTATCAAACATGATGTCCTTTTATATTGAACACAAACCTGTCTTGGCATCTACTAGGTGAACCTTGTGATCATTGATAAAATTCTTATCCTCTTTGGCATATTTATTCAATGTACGTATCTATTATTCAAGTTCCTTAATCACAACTTTTCATTATTGATTTTCTTTCTCCAACAATTTAGCCATCTTTATACCTACTTACGATCACCTTCAAGCTATTAGGATTAATCCAAAGGATCTAATATCATACCAATTATTGAAATTATCTACTAAGAGGAGAGGTGAATCAGTATACAACAATGCACATTAAATTCCAAAAAAATTCCATCATTCATCAACTTCATCTAACAACATAAACATGAAAGCATATACATCCAAAGAAAGAAAAAAGGCATACACCACATCAACACAACATCTATATGGGAAACCCTCTTGGGGGATAAAACCTACTAAATCGTAAAATATGGAATACAATCCTATAATGACAAGATCTAATTTAGACTATATGTAACTTATCAAGGAACTACTATCCCTTATTTTAGTGAGACTATAATCCCATAAGGAACTTATAGACATGTCTAGATGTGTTGTCACAAAAACTAGACCTTCAAAAAATTCCACCTTGAAATAAGGATAAACTCTATAGATTTTGATCTACCATAACAACACCAAAGAACAAATCCACCTTTGGACTGATGTCTACAACACTTGATGATGGTCCTTTGTGTATCAATCTTCACCTTCAGTCACACTCAATCATCAAATCTATAAGATAACTTTTATGACATAAAAAATATGACCTAAATGTCATACACACCATCATCAACCTAATATATGATTCATCCCATCCACTAATAATACACACAACCTTGACTTTTCCTTCACTCATCATACACACTCTCTCAAATAACCTTTTGATCATACACACTCAGTCTACCTTTTCAGGCTTATTAGGTCTAATGACCTATGTGATCTACCTATAGCAACTTGATCAAAAAATCATGACTGATCCTAAAACCATATGATGTTCCTCAATGACATGCACGTTCTCTTTTTAATGTTATCTCTTTCACTTGGTATCACACACATTCATCTCTTAAATCTCTCACAAGTCTAAAAAATCACCATCTTTGATTTCACTATTTATAGAGCATTCATGATCATCACCATCTTGGTCAGACATTAGTCATACCTTAACCATTAAGTCATCTATATCATATAGACACAACTGAATATAATATTTATAAGATGGCCATAACATCTATGAGTCACCCTTAAGTAGTTACACCTTTTAATAAGGCTCTTGTATCTCTTATAGGTCTCATAGAACCCTATTCACCCTATTAATACTTCATCGAAGAAAAAAAGAATACAAGACTAATTACAAATGCATAGACCCATTCCATATGATCTATAGGCCCCCCTTAATTTCTAAAAACTAATGTAGTACCCTTCTTCTTAAGCATAATTTACTCAATCAATATTTTGTGCACACAATCATTATGAATGAATACATAGTCAACTTCTAAACCTTTGTTTATAATATGCATGATTTTTCAAAACTTCATAATGCACATATATGGTACTCATGTAGTCTAAAATTATCCCAAATAGCTAATACATCATGAGATATTGAAACAAGATCAACACAAGCTCAAACATCCTTCTCAAGTCACTTGCAGAACACAATCAAACACACAATCAACTTTAGACCTTCATAACTATGACTATACTCACTTTAATATCTTTAAATCTATATTTATAGATGTGCCCTATAGTCTTATAAAATTTCAGTTTTACCCCATGGGAAAATTCTATCTAGATCAAGAGATATAACCCAAAAACTAGACACTAGTCTGTCTTTTGTAAATTAAAATATTTAAATGCAAAGGGTCACAGTTAAAATTTGAACACTGTGCTCATATCTTGCATCCTCACTAATTATATCAACCATTCACCATTGATATTATTGTAAGGAACTCAACCTTTAATTTTAAATGCACATTGTTGGATCTTTATCTTGACTATTTGACTTAATGCATTATGTTAATCTCCTATACGTGTTGATGAGTGTCATTTAACTCTTCATTTAATCAATGTTCAATTGATGTCTTATCAACCAAGGCTAGTGTCCAAAGTTTTCTATAGTAAGGTTTAAGATGGTATATCTAGAAGTTTGCTTGTGGTGGTGTTTGATGGTCCTATTCTAACTTTGACTAATGAAATAAATGTGTCCTAAACTACTTGATTCACTCTTTTTATGAAAAGGAAAAGATGTAACTATTTAATCAAATAAATCCACTCTTTTGCTTCAAAGTAAAATCACACTCCTATTTATTCTTGTGTGGAAATGGAGATGTTTAACTTAAAAAGGAAATTTGATTCACATGTTTGCTATAAAAGAAAACACACTTTGCTTAGAAAGGAAATGACTTTGGAGTAAGGAAATGCCTTTTGAACTATGAATTTGTTTTGATGTTTTATGAATGAATGAAAACATTATCAAAATTATAATTAGTTATAATAAAGAGTTAATATAACATAACATAAGTACCATACACAATTCCTAGTTCAAAGGAGAGTGGGTCCTTTCTCCTCTCAGACTCAGGAACAAAGATTAATCAATGTTGAAAACTGAAGTGATAATTCATAAAACTAAAATGATTAAAATTTGTCTAAAACCTTTAATATGCTTGTACATATCTTTCATCTATTATCTTTTCAATAACAAAAGTCTTACATTTTATACTAATATAATCAACTCAAAATAAGATGCGAAGAGATAAGATTCCTTGGTCAATCCACTCATCCAAAAATAGGAGATTGGGTTTCCAAGAGATCCAATTATTTTGATGAAATAGATATACTATATTAAAATAGTCCTAGGATCCAAATATATACAACTTTATCAAAAGCAAATCCTACAAAATAGTAGGTGAGTATTTTCCTCATTTGACTCAAGCTAGAATGATTCTCTCTCATCTAATATGGCTACTAGTTTTCCCATTTATAGCGTTGTCTTTATAGAATCCATGGAATTAACCATACAGAGTCGGCAGGAATGAGCATGTAGAGTTTATAGAAACAAGCATAAGGATTCCATTGAAACAAGCCTACGAAGTCCGTAGAAACAATCTTGTGGAGTCCATAGAAATAAGCCCTCTATGTTAGTTCATAGTGCTACTAGATGGAGATCAAAATTGAACTTTCACTATACATAGCCTATGTCTTCTTCCTGAGCATTCTTCACAACAAAAATCACTAAAATATGCTATTTATTAGATATTAATCACAAAGTAAAGGTTTAGTCTTTGGTTTAATATAAACAAGACAAATATCTACTTTCCATGTAATAGCTATCTAACAATCTATGATTTTCATAAGATAATATCCTTAAAGAAATGAATTGAGGGAAATAACATGTCAATAATGAGCCATATTCTGAGTTCATCATCTCCGCTAGGCTTTACCTTTTACAAGTCCCATTGTAAACATTCATTGGCATTCATAGCTCTGGAATCTACTTTCCACACTCTGACTCTAAACATAGTCATCAAATTCATCTATTAAATGCTTGTCTAAATTTATTGTAAACCCTTGATGTTATTGAATCATTTGTTTCCATATATTGAATTTCTCTTCTAATTATGGAGCCCAACTCTGCCATCCTAGAATAGGTATGATCAACAAAGGGGGTCTATATCTCATTCCAATCCATTTCTTTTCTCCCCCAAAGTTTATTATCTCTATTAATATTTCCAAAATTGAGGTAGCTCTCTTTATACTCCATCTTAAGTTATTTAGAGACATGACCTCTCATCTTCCAAGAGACACTAAAATTTGGTCCCACATTTTCACACTTGTAGTCACCACTAGAAATAGTACAATCATATAAAGCTTGTAAATAATGAGTTTTAACTTCATCTCTTAAACAAGCATAGTTAAAATTCTAATTGATCAATCTAGGGATAGGAAAGACTTGTTTGATACATAATCTTGTAGTCTTAGCATGATTTGTATATTCCTCAAATCTACTTTCCCATGCTATTTGATTTCTGAATGTAGAATGCAATGCCCTTAGTTGACCTTCTCCTGCATTAAGGTTTATCAAGAACTTATTATATTCATGGTATCCTATGATCAAATGATGCAAATAAAATTCATAAAGTAAATCCTATTGATCAGGTTCAACACTGTAGAAAATTTCCAAAAATGTTGTTGGTTGTAAAATCTTGTAAGGAAGATGGAAAGAGATCCTCAGAAGCTACCATTTGTCAAATTGTTCAAATGAAAGCAAACTATATGAAGGAAAAGTATTCTTACATGCCAAAAGAGATTCCCCAAATTTACATGCATCTTGTAAATTTTCTTCTAAATCTTGGACCTTAGCTTCTAATTCTTTCTTTTCATTTTTCAATATTTTGTTTAAAGAAGTTAAAACTTTGTTTTTCTGTTTAAGTATGGAATATTATTCTTCAATTTGATTTAGTATTTTCAAGGTAGGAATACCTGGACAAGCTTTTTGACAACTCTGGTCAACAAATACCATAGGAGGAGAAGGTGTAACATTAGAAGGTGCTTTGGAAGAGTTTACCAGACTCTACTATCTCCTATTCTCCTTCTTCAAATTTTCTACATATATCTAGAGGTCTATTTGTTTACTTTCATTTTTATTTATTATTTCTTCTAATCTATGAACTTTTGCTGCATGATTGGCATTGTCCAATTTTTACACTAATAATGAGTTGAGATGATCCTTATTCTATAATTGACTGATCAAGTCAGTGATGTCAATTATTTGTTGTTGCTCTAGAGCTTGAGAATGAGAAAGCTTCAAGGTTAGCTAAATAATATGATCATTTATATTAGATGAATCTCCTTTATCATTTGTGCATACAATTTTGCCTTTATTCATTACAGTTTCAACTAAAACATGTGGTTATCCCACCATACTTGATTCCTCTACCATGAGTGGCTCTTCTCCTTGAATTGGCTCCTCTATTATGTTTGGAGAGTTCCTTTCAAAAGGAGTTTCTTCAACATCTATAGTTTTAGGGATAATTTGATGTATGGGAGAATGAGATACCTTTTTAAGACTATCTAGAATGTCTACAACCTCTTATTCATCTTCATTTGTTAGAATTATCCTTTCCTTCTTTTGGTCACTTTGTGAGCTACACTTAGTTGTCTTTCCTTTTCAACCAACAAACCCTAAATCTTCTCAAGTCCTATAACAATCTTTCATTTCAATTTTATTCTTTTTGACAAGGGAATTGGTTACACTACAGATTCTTGAGGTTCTTGTAGGGACCTTGAAACTACATGGATTTGAGACCTTGTGATTTTTCTTGAAGAAGAAGAAGGAATTTCTATTGAGACTACAGTCTGTGATTTCTTCTTTGGAGTTGGTTTTTAAACTAATGTAGTTGATGGAGATGAATGTTCCTATGGTAAATTTGAGGTTTCTTGTGTAGGAAAAATTGGAATACTATTTTGAAATTCCTCTCAGACCTCTTGTCCTTGCTAAAGGAAGTGATGTTGGATAATTAGGTGAATAAGGCCATGGTGGCTAAGAGCAACATTAGGAGTTATAGTCATAATTTTAAGGGAACCATATAATAATGATGGGAGGTTTATCATTTAATGAGGGTTTTTCCTCCCATACTTAAGGTGTATTAATATTTTCATGGCATCTCTTCCTAAAAGATTATTTTTCCCCTCATAAATGATATACTTGAGTACCCACTTGGCTATAGATTTCCAAGGTTTAGAAAGGGAATTTATATGAATCCATTTTGATTTTCCCTTAGAATCTATTAGAAACAAAGTCCCATTTTTCTCATTACCATTAAACTAAATAATTAAATCACTAAATTGAATTCTACCTATCGCTCTCCTTCTCTCTTCTGGAACTTGTATGATTTGACTTATAATTTGAGTTGAAATAGGAATAACAATGCCTTTAACAACTAAAAACTTAGGGGTGAGATTAGTGATGAATTATCTTACCATTGTTTCATGGAAACCCTAGAAATTTTCAATGAACGGTAGCCAACCATTTTCTCTAAATACTACCACAAAAGCTATCTTTGTGAAACTTTGTTGCACTCTTTAGCTCTAATCTTGTTTTTTGTCCCATTTCTACTCATATTTATAGACAACTCAATTTCTTTATCTTATATTAGGGTTTAGAATAGCTTTTATTAAATTCTATAGGAAATAATCACTACAAGTCTATATAAATTAAATGTTTTGTGTGAAACTCCATAGCTTTATGAGTCTCTAGTTTGATATGATGACTTTATACAGTTCAATGCCACACATTTCTATGGAGTGTGCTAGCCATTTTATCAATTTATTATAAATGGAATGAAATGATGATGTGGCACTTTGATGGTGATAGTGATTTATTATTTAATCTATAACCCCTTTATGATGTCCCATCATTATAATTATTGATGATGTAATTGATTATACCAAAGCTGCACACTTATCCATACACCTTTGGTGGCTTGTTTGCATGCTTATCCATTATGGTATGTGTCATGCCATTCCATTTTAGAAGGATTAGGTTTGGGTCATCTCCATAGAATAAATATTAATTAAATCAAAGATAATAATTTAACTAAACATAAATAAATATAATATATGTCTCACTTACTTTTGACCTTAGATTTATCCTTTGCTTATCATTTATCTCGTACAAATAAGTTTACATGGATCAGTCAATAGGTGTTGAAATAAAAACTTTTATTTCATGGAGAAGACCAATTATAGTGACATGATGAGATTCTCTTTTTTTATTAATTTTATTTTTGCCCATTGGTCAGCCATTTATGGTTTTCTAGCCAAATCCATTTTTACAATGCATAGCCAACTAACAAGCTAGTTTTCTGGGCATATATTGTCAATAGTGTCCTTGAAAGGATTTTCACTATTTTATATATATATATATATATATATATATATATATATATATATATATATATATATATATATATATATATATATATATATCGACATAGATTGAAGCTTATCACAAAACTCTCAATAAAGAATAATTTGTCCAAAAGGTAAAAGATCAGTTAGCCTTTCTAGAGGACTCTACTTCTTCTAGGGGAACTACTTCAAATCAATTAGCTTTTCTAGAGGACTCTGCTTCTTCCATATAACCTGCTCCTTGATGAGCCTATGGATGGTATGGAGATGTTTTTCTATGTTAAGTTTGATAGATTTGCATGAAGTGATTTATAATGTTTGACATAAACTATGGTCCTTGATCTAAGACTATCTCCCTTGTAGCACCAAATCTCTTCATGATTTTGAAATATAAGAAATCAGCTACCATCTCTTATCTTGCATGATTTAATACTTCCACTTCCACCCACTTGGTCACATAGTCTATACATACTAGGAGTTCCTCTAGAAAGAGGATCCATATGACCTATAAAATAAATTCCCCATTTCTCAAATGGTTTTAAAACCAATTGAGGATGATGGTGAAGAGGAATCTCCATTGAAAGAGTAGGCTATCTAATTCTTTGATAAGCATCACGGTGTTTGACATATCTTTTTACTTGTTAATGAAGGTGTGGCCAATAGTATCCTACTCCTGGGATTTTATGTATGATTCTTTGAGCTGACTAATATCCTCATCTTGATTCATCATGAAAAGCTCTGATGATATCATAATCTTCAACATTTATCACACACCTAAGAAACACATGGTTAGGTCCAAGTTTGAATAACATTATATTAATCCATTTAAAATAAGAACTTTCTTTGATTAAATGTTTCTTTTCTTTTTATGAAAATTGTAGAGGAAACTTCCCTATGGTGAGATAATTGGCTATATCAGAAAACTATGAAGATTTTGATGAAATAGCAAATAGTTGTTCATCTAGAAGTCATCTTCCACTAGTTCTTCCTCACATGTAGTGTTCATTATTGATAATAAATCAACAATCACATTAGACTTCCTTGGTTTATCTATAATAGTAACATCAAATTATTGTAAGAGAAACAACCATCTAATAATCCTACCTCCCATAATTGGTTTGTTGGTAAGATATATAATAGATAAATGGTCTATATGTATAAATACCTTGTAACCTATTATGTAGTGTCTAAATTTGTTAATTACATAGACTACAACTAGGATTTCCCTCTCAGTTATGGTGTAGCTTCTTTCAGCAGGTGTCATGTTTTTGCTAATATAATATATAGCATACATGTTATCCTCTTCATCCTTTTGTCCAAGGAATGCTCATATTATTGTATTGGAAGCATCTATGTATATATGGAATGGCTAAGTCTAATTTGGTCCTCTCAATACTGAAACAATAATGAGTTTATCTTTGATGGTTTCAAAGGCCTACTCATAACTATCACTCCATTTGAATGTACTATCTTTTGTAAGCAAGGCAAACATATGGGTAGATATTTGGATAAAATTATCTATGAAGCATCCGTAATAACCAACATGTCCCAAAAATCTCTTAATTTTAGTTTGTATTTATGGATGGGTAAGTTAGAGATTATTTCAACCTTATTTGGATCTACTTGAATGCCTTTTCTAGAAATAGGGTGTCCTAACACTATTCCTTCATCCATCATCAATAAACATTTCTCACAGCTCAAAGATAATTTATGTTCTTGACATCTGATCAATACTTTTTCCAAGTTGGTAACAGTCTCTTCATAAGTTCCACCATGAACGGTGAAATCATCCATATATACTTCAACACAATCATTTGTAGGGTTAGAGAATATTTCCAAAACTACTCTTTAAAAGTTTGCTAGAGCATTACAGAGTCCAAACGGGAGTACTTAGTAAGCAAAAGTTCCCCAAGGGTAGGTAAATGTGATTTATCTTGATCTTTAGCTGCCACCATTATCTAGTTATACCCACTAAACCCATCCAGGAAATAAAAATATCTTTTTCCTACCAAGTTATCAAGAACTTGGTCAATGAAAGGTAGAGGAAAATAATCTCCTAGTTTTGATTTTTTCAGTTCTCTATACTCTACACATACCTTTAATTTTCAATTTTTCTTGGGCATAATTACCAGGGGTGAAACCCACTGGATATTTGAGATGGGGTAAATAAAATCAATTTATAGCAATTTTTAGATCTCTATTTTGACAATCTCTTTTAATGTTGGGTCTATTCTTCTTTATGGTTGTTTGACCAATTTGACAGATTCCATGTAAATGTGATGAGTGCATTTGTTAGGGTGAATTCCATTCATGTTGGTATAATCCCAAGAAAAATCCTTGGTATGTATTTCTAGTACTTCAAAGAGTTGACCTTCCTCTTCATTTGTTAACCAACTATTGATGTTCAAAATCTTTCTAGCTAATACCATGATTGGTTTTGTGCCTGGGTAGTTGTAAATTAACTAATCAATGAGTTTAGAGGCATGGATGAGGAAGTAGCTTATGAAACATGGTTACATTATCAACAAACTTTTCACTAGGAGGAATCAGTCTTGCTAAAGAATAATGAAATACATTTAAGAAATGAGTTTGTTATTGTTCTACCAATTTCCACACACTTTCCTGAATCAATCCATGATCATATGGTGAGGAAACAATAGAATAAGTAGAAGTGGTGGTTTCATAATATTTTTTATGACCTAATAATTCTAAACTAATATAGTCCATAGTTTCTAAACTGGCAGAGTTCGTAGATTTCAAACTAGTAGAGTCCATAGCTTTTGGACTGATAGAGTCCGTAGATTCTAGGTATATGTCTGCATTGAATTTTTCTAAGTGTTTTTTAATTTTGATCATAAATAAGGAGTAAATTTTGTTTGAAGTGTTTTCTAATTCATCCAGCCAAAGTTCTTGTATGTGATTTGTTGATGGTTTTGTAAGAGGATACAAAGAGATGCATTTGGATTTTAACCCATTAGAAATGGTCATATCGCTTGACTTGTAATCAATTAATGCTACTACAATAGCCAACCATGGTATATCTAGGATTATGGGATATCCTAGATTCTTTATTTTAGGTTGAAATACTAGGAAATATATTGGATATTCCCAAGACTCTATTAGTACTTCAACATTTTCTATAGTCCCTTCTGGTTTAGTTACAAATTGGTCCACCATTTGAAGAATGGTAGTTATGGGTTGCATTCTCATAAGAGATAATGTATGGAGACTATCAATTATTATAACATTAATTTATGCTACCAAATCTACCAAGATGTTAGGAATTTATTTACCTCTGATTGTGACTATGACACTGGGTTTCCTAGATCTACATATTTTGGAACTAATAGTTTTCCTGCTAATAAATTAGCAACTTTTCTATCAACATGAATGGCTCTTGGATATTTTCCTTTCCTCCCAGGTGTCTTGATACAAATATTTTTGATGATCTTGTTTGATTCAAGTATATCCCTAATAGCTTGTAGTAGGGGTACTTCAATATTGATCTTTTACAACTCATGGACCAAGTTTGATTCTAGTTTAATATCAATTTCTCTTAATCTTTTAGGAAAAGGAACTACTGGTATAATAATGTTTTATTTATTTGTTTTAGGGCTCATTTTGATTTTGGCTTCTCTAGTGTTTAATTGAGATGATTCTTTTTTTTCTTTTTCATCAGGTATCTCATAAATGAGAACTAGAGGTTTTTGTTCAATTTTCACTGATATTAAATGTATGTCCAAACAATCAATAGCTCCAACATTCATTATATCTTCCTATTCATTAACATAAATAGGTGCTAGTCATTTATTTTTTAGATTTGCTATTGGTTATGTAGGCATTGAGGGTTGATTGATTTTTCCTTGTTGTTGAATAACTAGGGGTGGCATTATAGTTTGTTATTAAAGTGGTCTTCTTGGTTGGGTGAATTATTGTTGTGGATTCTAATACAGATTCCATTGTTGATATTGATGTGGGACCCATTGCTACTATGGTACCCATTATTGTTGTGGTTGTGTCTATGGTACCATTCATGGGGGTGTTGGCATCCAATCTTGTCTTACCAATGAAATTTAGATTGAGAGAATTTGGGGTTGATTCCAAAAAGGTGAAGGAACTGAAACATTCTATGGTGTCATCCATAGATTAATTGGGTTTTTTGCATTAAATTATCCTTAAGCCTAGTTTTTTGGGGCAAAGTTTTGTCTCTAGATATAATTTACTTCTTTAGTGGACTGGACTTGTGTTTTCATTTTTTTTTTTTAAACAGGTAGAAGGGTGCAATGTTTGGTATCATGAACTATTGCATCATAGATCCCACATGATGAAACATTGGTTTTATCTAGGGGCAGTCTCTAAGGACATGTTTCTATCTGCACCTAGGATAATAGATTGCTAAGGGTTATATTGCATTTGCCTTAGCTTGAAGGTCATCCAAAGTACTATTTAGTGTAACCAGAATATCCATCTTTAGATTGAGAAATTCTTCCATTAGTTTACCCACTTCATTTTATTTCCCAAACCTTCCTCTCTTAATTCTAAGTTTTGTTTGAGAGTAGTTGAACAAAGATAGAAAAATTAATAGAAATCCAAATTATTTATATCTCCACCTCCCATCAGATTTAAGGCATCTCTAGTATCTTCATCCAACCCTTTTAATAAAAGCAATTTTTGAACTTCTTCAGTGAGTAGATAATTGCTTATTTTTTGAGTGAACATGAATCTATCCAAATAATCCTATAAAGATTCATCCTCATTCTATTTTATTTTAAAAAAATCCTCTTTTCTTTCTTTCACTTGGCAGTAATCTTGATACTTGTTTAAGAATTTTATCTCCATATCATTCCATGTTCTAATAGAATCGCTAGTTAAACCCATGAACCATCTCATAGCTACATATTTAAGTGTGTAGAGAAATTATTTTAATTTATGGATATCTATTGTGTAATCATAGGTTTGACATAACACCTTAAACTCAAATAGGAATTATCAAGATATTTTATAGATCTTCCCCAAAAATTTGGTAGATTAGCTGGTGAAATATTTTTCATGAGGGTTTGATCATTAGGATCTTCAACAATAGGAAAGGAAAAAGTCCTTCTTGGTTGTGCAAGTTGTTTATTTCATGGATTTTGTTGGAGAGACATATTTTCTTCTTCTGATGATGTTTTAAAAATGGGATGATCTTCCCACTAAATATTTGTGGTACCAGTTATGGGTTGTTCAAAGTTCTCAAAATTTTCTTTAGCTATGGATTTTTGAAATGCTTATTCTAAGTCCTTGGAAATTTCTAAATAATGTCTTCCTATAAGAGATTGATCCTAAGGAATTTTTCCTATGGGGCTTGCTTATGGCAATGGCCTGGTTTCTATCCAAGTTTCTAAAGATTTTTGTAGATAGGTTTCACAAGTAACTTTTGGTTCACTACTCAGAGATGTTGAAGGAGTTTCAACTTGTGTTCTTCATGGGAATTTTGAGATGAATCATCCTTTAGATTCTCTAAGATGGTACATCAATTTATTGAATTTTTATGGTTTTTACAAATTTTTCTATTTTTCACTCTTGACCAATGATTATTACCTTACTAACACCTTGTTCCCTAGAAACAAAAAATGATGAGTGTCATTTAAATCTTCATTTAATCAATGCTTAATTGATGTCTTATCAACCAAGGCTGGTGTCCAAAGTTATCTGAAATAAGGTGTAAGATGGTAGATCTAGAAGTCTAATTTTAGGGGTGTTTGATGATCCTATTCTAACTTTGACTAATGAAAGAAATGTGTCCTAAACTACTTGATTCACTCTTTTGTTGAAAAGGAAAAGATGTAACTATTTAATCAAATAAATCCACTCTTTTGCTTGAAATTAAAATCACACTCCTATTTATGTTTGCATGAAAATGGAGATGTTTAACTTAAAAAGGAAATTTTCTTCACACATTTTCTATAAGAGAAAACACACTTTTGTTAGAAAGGAAATGACTTTAGAATAAGGAAATGCCTTTTAATCTGTGAGTTTGTTTTGATGTTTTATGAATGAATTCAAACATTAGTAAAATTCTTATTAGTTATAATAAAGAATTAATATAACATAACATAAGTACCATACACAATTCCTAGTTCCAAGGAGAGTCGGCCCTTACTCCTGTCAGACTCAGGAACAAAGATTAATCAAAGCTAGAAATTGAAGTGATAATTCATAAAATTTAAATGATTATGATTTATCTAAAACCTGTAATATGCTTGTATGTATCTTTCATCTATTATCTTTTTAATAACAAAAGTCTTACATTTTATACTAATATAATCAACTCAAAATAAGATGAAAAGAGATAGGATTCCTTGGTCGATCCACTCATCCAAAAATAGGAGATTGTATTTCCAGGAGATCCAATTATTATGATTAAATATATATACTATCCTAAAATAGTCCTAAGATCCAAATATATACAAATTTATCAAAAACAAATCCTACAAAATAGTAGATGAGTATTTTCCTCATTTTAACTCTAGCTAGAATGATTCTCTCTCATCTTATCTGGCTACTAGTTTCCCCATTTGTAGCTTTGTCTTCTTATAATCCACAAAATTGGCCCTACAAAGTTGGTAGGAATGAGCCTATGGAGTTTGTAGAAACAAGCCTGTAGAGTCCATAGAAATAAGCCTACTGAGTCCATAGAAACAAGCCTATAGTGTCTATAGAAATAAGCCTGTAGAGTCCATAGAAACAAGTTGTCTGTGTGAGTTCATAGTTCTAGTAGATGGATATCAGAATTAAACTTTTACTATACATCACCTGTGTCTTCTACCTGAGCATTCTTCACAACAAAAATCACTAAAACATGCTTTGTATTAGACATTAATGACAAAGTAAAGGTTTAGTCTTTGGTTCAATATAAACAAAACAAATATCTACTTTCCATGTAATAGCTATCTAAAAATATATGATTTTTATAAGATAATATCCTTAGAGAGATGAATTGAGGGAAGTAACATGTCAATAATGAGCCATATTTTGAGCTCATCACGTATCTTGATCTTTATCTCTGCTTAATGTTAAACATAATCTCACTATTTCTAGACATCTTGGAATGAACATGTCCTATTGATCCTTTTGTAATGAAATAAATATTTACTCATTTTATGCATCAAACATTTTGACCTCTTTGACTTTTTGTTCATTATATATCTAGATGTATGAACTCCCATGAACCGTTGATCGTTGGAATAAGCTCGATCTTTATCTATGCTCAACATTAAGAATAATAAACTTGGAACCATATCTTATCATATTGAAATATTGGAGTAAATTCATTCCATATATGTTGATTTAACTTTACCTTGTGCAAATTTGATTATGTTAACCTTGCTTATCTACCTAGAAGGCCAACTTTACATAGTCATATCTTTTACCTCGTTCACTCGCATGTTCTCAAAATTTTACCATGTGATCTCCTCACATGAAAATCTAAAAAGGTATTAAAATACTATTAAAAATTTATACTATGTGAGTTATAACACCATTAATTTTCTTACTTAGATTTTTCTACCATAAAGCCAATAATGTTAAGAATTGCCTAGAAGGCCAACTTTGAACATGCATATCTTTTTATTTGCTTCAAAACATGATATAAAATTTATAAAAAACTAAATGAGGAATAAAAATAGAAAAAATATTATCAAATTCTCTTAAAACATCCACATGTGTGATATATTCCAACACCAAATTGCTTACTCATCTCTTTCTTGCCTCTTGTAATTTTGGCTAAGTATGAGAAAACACTGTCAAACTGATTGGGAGCCCAAATTTTCACTTGAATATATTTTTATGAACTTTGGTTAATGATCTAAAATTTATCACATAATATATAGACACAAATTTTATCATAACCATATGACCAACTCCCCTTTACTCATCCACATGAGGCAATGGTGACATCATCAAACTGCGTACTCATATTTTTTGCCACCAGACTCAAAATTTTTAGTTGACAACAATGATAAAGAAAATGAAATACACACATGTAAACAATAAATGAAAGTATAAAAATCATTTTAGGTACCTATATCACATCCTAAAATCACTATACTGATCTATAGCCATCTCTAATCATACCAAAATTGTAGATCAACCAATCATAATTCAAGCATACTAGGACAAACATATTGCACACTTTATCATTATCACATAGACTATAAATGAACTTCATCCACTCACCTAGATATATTTATTAAATAATCATGACATCATTTATAACTCTCTAAAATTATCTATGTTAGAATAATTTATTTGGTTGAGTACATAAATTGGTAAATCTACTTGATATGCTAATTTTGTGGAGGCATAACTTTTGATTAAAAAATAATTTTATTGAAAATATTAAAACACTATTCTCTCTTTATATTTGAATTTTTGTATCAAAATTTTAATCCCCATATAATTTTACTTTATTTTACTAAATTCAACACAAAATAGTGATGATAGCCTATTTTGACAACTATGACTAAAAATTGGATAAATATTAAAATTGTTAAATCTGTCTGATAGGTTGATTTCATGTGGCCATATATTTTTTATGGGAACTCATGTGAATTAAAATATTAAACCATCATGTTCCTATAAAAAATTTCTCACTTCATGAATTTTTAATCTCAATCTAATTTGATTTGATTTCTAAAATAGTGCACCAAAAAGTGTTGATCGGCCATTTCTAAAAAAAAATACATGCACAATTTTTCCTTAAAACAAAGCCAATATCTATATTCAACATTGAACATTATTTTAATGTATTGAGCATATATTTTTTATATTTGACATTACATTTCACCTAAAACATGTTTAGAAATGTATTATAATTCTTTTTATATTTGAATTAAATTAAAATAAATATAAGCTAGCAATGTATAATCAATTAGCATATGAAAATGCTTTTAGCTAAAATCTCAAGATCCTAAGATTTTTAAATATTAGGCATGTTGGTAAAAAAAAATCATAATTTTATGAAATAAATATGATTCAAGTAAACCCTATCAAAGCTATGGATGTCTGACAAGAAATAGAGGAATGCTTATAGTGGAATCATAGGTATGTTTGTTGGGGCTATGGATGCCTAGATGGTAGCATAATAATATATAGACTTCCCTTATTAATCTTATAAAATAAATAAATCAAAATAAAACCTACAATTTCTATCTAAATATCTATCAAAACTCTTATAACAAGTTGAAAAAATATTCACAAAAGCACACACAATCTAAAATTTGAGAAGAGTTAGTATGTTACATGACTATGTTTAAGTTTATTACAATTCTCAGTTTTGTTTACTTTTTTTTTATAAAATTATATTTTCTTATGATATTTAAACCAAAAATTATATGTTCTCAAATACTCAAGTGTATTTTCCCACTGAGTGTCCATTTTTTGTGTATCAACATGCCCAAGCTTTATAAATCTTAGGACCTTAAGATTTTAGCTAAAAATGTTTTCACATGATAATTAATTATACATTACTAGTTATATATTTATTTTAATTTAATTCAAATTTAAAAGGAATTCTAATATGGTTTTAAACATGTTTTATGTGTAATGGAATATTAAATACAATAAAAGAGATTATCAATACATCAAACTAATGTTCAGTGTGGAATAGAGAGATTGACTTTGTTTGGAGGAAAAATTATGCATGTACTATTTTTTAGAAATGGCTGATCAACACTTTTTAGTGCACTATTTTAGAGATCAAATCAAACTATATTGAATATAAAATAGTCATAAAATAAGCCAAATGTCACAGGAACACCATGTTTTAATATTGTTAGTCGCATGAATTTCTAAAAAAAAGATATGGCCACATGAAATCACCATACCAAGAATATTTGAAAGTTTTCATACTTTACCAATTTTAGTCACAATTGTCAAAATAGGATATTATCACTATTTTATGATGGATTTATAATAATCAAATCAGATTTTATGAGGCTAAAAATTTACATACACAAATCTAAATATAAGGAAAACATTGTGGTTCAAGATTATTGGTACTAGAAGGAGGGCCTCTTGTGATTAATTTTCATCTGATGCATCATTTTATTTCAATGGCTTGTTAAAATTTGAAAATCCAAAAAAAACATAAAATTTAGAAAATTATAAATAAAAAAGGTCTTAAATTGGTGAATCACCTATAAACATTTCAGGTATTCAACATGATTTACCATATGATCCATTTATTTTTCTTCCTAGTTTTCAAAATAATGGGAAAAGTACTATTGAAAAACATCTTATCACTTAAATATTTTCTTTGGATATTTTGAATGTGAAATTTAAGGATGTAGCTTGCATATTATTTCCTTTTACTTTAGAGGAAGAAGTTTATGATTGGTTTTTAAACATGAAACCTAATTTTATTTCTAGTTGGAAGAGTTTTGAAAATCTATTTTTGTTTCAATTTGGACATGTTTTGGATTAATTAACCTCCACTTTTGTGAGAATGTATAAAAAAAGTAATTTGGTTTTAGCTAGTGTAGAATCTATTTAGGTGGATAATTAATTATCATGGAAAAATAAAGAAGACATTTCATATAATGATAAATACAAAGAAAATGAAACTCTAAAAGAACATAATCAACACATGCACGATCAAGTAAAAGAAGATGTTTTTTTATTAAATGATTCAAATATCAAAGAATTGGTATTTATTGAAGATCTTTATCTAAACATCATATTCACCAAAGTTCAGGTAAATAAATCATTTATTCATGTTTGGAAAGACTTTGAGTTAAATCTTTCAAATATAAATGTTTATTATATTTTTGTAATTAAGAAAGATAATTATGTATAATGCATGTATGTAGATTAATTTGGGTTTGAAAGAGAGGAACTAAAACATTATTTAAGGAATACAAAGATGTTTTTGTGTATTTGAGGAATTTAAATGGAAAAAGTTTGATTATACCAAAGAGTGGGAGATATTTTACACAAAGTTTATAAACCCACCCTCCCAATTTTATTTGGAATCTTCTTAGATTAGCTTATATTAGTTTTTATTATTTTTTTATTTTAGTTATGTTTTCATTTGATTAGTTTAGTAAATGAAATCATCATGGTTATTCATTTACTTCACAAAATTTTCACAGTTGATAGTTGTTCACATTTATGGATATTAATGGGTTACTAATAAAGTATTGAATCTTGAAATCAAGGTAGGTGCCATAATTAAATCTATATTTTATTTGAATGGAATAAATTTATTAGATTGTTGAAAGTTGTCTTAATATTTTCATGTAAATTTTATAAAGACTTCTCCTTTTGAAATATTAATTTCACATTAACATGTTAAAACTTATATGAGAAATAATAAACATTATGAGGGATGAACATATTGATAAAAATAAGGTTTTTTATACCGACACCAAACCAATTGTGATTCACAACCTTTCTTTTATTTGTGCTTCAAAAAAAAGGAAAAAAAGAAAAAGAAAAAGAAATAGATCAAAATCATAAGCTTATAAAATAAAAGTTCAAGTAAACTCTATTAGGGTATGGACATCTAGATAGGAATAGATAAATGCTTAGAGTGGAATTAGAGGTATCTCTATCAGGGCTATGGACACTTGACTGGTAGTAAAGTAATACCTAGAATTTTATTATTATTGTTATAAAATAAATAAATTAAAATGAAACCTACAATGTTAATCCAAATCTATGTCAAAACTCTCATAACAAGGTAAAAAAAAATTCAAAATATCACACACAATATGAAATTTGAGAAGGGTTAGTATGTTGCATGATTTTGTTTAAGCATATTTTGATTCTATGTTTTGCTTTTTTCTTTCTTATAAAGTTTATATTTTTTATGACGGTTAAATCATAAATTCTAAGTTATCAAATTCTCAAGAGTATTTCCCCAATGAATCACTATTTATTATGTACCAACACATCCAAGATTTAAAAATCTTAAGACCTTGAGATTTTAGCTAAATTTATTTTAACATTTTAATTGATTATACATTGCTAGCTATATATTTCATTTAATTTAACTCAAATTTAAAAATAATTATAATATGTTTTTAAACATGTTGTAGGTGAAATTTAATGTGAAATAAAATAAAATAGATGCTCAATACCATAGAATGATGTTCAGTGTTGAACATAGAGATTGGATTTTTTTGCAGAAAAAATTGTGCGTGTAATATTTTTTAGAAATGGCTAATCAACACTTTATGGTGCACTATTTCAGAGATCAAATCAAAGTAGATTGATATTAAAAATTTTCGAAATAATTTTTTTTATATATAGGAACACAATGCTTTAATTTTCTCAATCACATGATTTTTCAAAAGAAAAAATGGCCACATGAAATCACCTTACTAAGCAAATTTGACAGTTTTCATACTTAACCAATTTTCAATCATAGTTGTCAAAATATGCTATCATCATTATTTCACCATGAATTTAGTAAAACCAAATCAAATTGTATGAAGCTTAAATTTTTTATACAAAAATAAAAATATAATGAGAACATAGTGATTCAATATTATTAGTGCTAGAAAGAGGGCCTCTTGTGATTAATTTTCATCCAATGTATCATTATATTACAATGGCTTGTGAAAATATTAAAAACCAAAAAAATATAAAATTTATAAAATTTGAAATAAAAAATTTCTTGGAATGGTGAATCACCCATAAACATTTTATCTATTCAGCATGATTTACCAAATGATTCATTTATTTTTCTTCCTAGTTTTCAAAACAATGGAAAAAGAACTACTAAAGAACATCTTATTAATTACAAATATGCTTTGGATATTTTGAATGTGAAATTTGAGGAGTAGCTTGAATATTATTTCCTTTTAATTTAGAGGACTCAACTTATGATTGGTTTTTAGACATGCAACCTAATTATATTCTTAGTTGGAAGAGTTTTAAAAATATATTTTTGTTTCAATTTGGACATGTTTTGGATTTATTACCTCACTTTTGTGAGAATGTCTATAGAAATTAATTTGGTTTTAAATGGTGAAAAATGAATTCAGGTGCATAATATGATATCATGTAAAGATAAATAAGACATTTTAGATGATGATAAATATAAATAAATTGAAAATCAAGAAGATCATAATCAACACATGCAAGATCAAGTAAAAGAAGATGTTTGTTTATAAGATGATTCAAAACACAAAGAATTAGTATTTATTGAAGCTCTTTCTCCAGAAATCATATTCACCAAAGTTTAGATAAATAGATCACTTGTTTATGTTTGGAAATATTTTTAATTAAATCTTTTAAATACTAATGTTTATTCTAATTTTGGAACTAAAAAAGATAATTATGTAGAATGCATGTATGTAGATTATTTTGGGTTTGAAAGAGAGAAACTAAAAGAATTGTTGAAGGAATAAAAATATATTTTTTAATATTTGAAGACTTTAAATGGAAGAAGTTTGATTCTACCAAAGAGTGGGAGACATTATACACAAAGTTTCCAGATCCACCCTCCCAATTTTGTTTGGAATTTTTTACTATTATAGTAGATTAGTTTTTGTTATTATTATTGTTTAGTTTTATTTTTAGTTGTTTATTTTATTAAATAAGGTCATCATAACCATTCATCTACTTCACATAAATTTTACAGTTGATAGTTGGTCACACTTATGGATAATTATGGGTTTCTCATGAGGTATTGATTCTTGAAATCAAGGTATATCTCATAATTAAATTTATATTTTATTTGAATGGAATTAATTTATTATATTATTGAAATTTGATTTGATATTTTCATGTAAATTTTAGAAAGACTTCTCATTTTGAAAGATTAACTACACATTGACATATTAAAACATAGATGATAAATAATAAACATTGAGATGGATGCACACTTGTAGGTAAATATTGATAAAAATAAGTTGTTTATACATACATCGATCCAATGGTGATTCCCAACCTTTCTTCTATTTTTGCTTCAAAAAAAAAGGAAAAAAGAGAAAAATAAATAGATCAAAAACTTAAACATATGAAAGAAAGGTGATTGAAGTAAACTCTTTCGGGGCTATGGATGCTTAGTTGACAATAGAGAAATTCTTAAATTATAATTTTTTATATCTTTATCAGGGCTATGGACACATGGCTAGCATTAGAGTAATACTTATGCTTCCCTAATTATTATTATAAAATAAATAAATCAAAATGAAACCTATAGTGTTGATCCAAATCTCTGTCAAAAATCTCATAACAAGGGGAAATAATTTTCAGAAAAGTAAACATAATCTGAAATTTGAGAAGGGTTAATATGTTTCATGGTTGTGTTTAAGTTTCTTTCGATTCTCTATTTTTCTTATTTCATTCTTATAAAGTTTATATTATTTTATGGTAATTAAACTAGAAATTCTAAGTTCTCAAATACTCAAGAGTATGAAATCATAATGAGTCCCCATTTATTATGTACCAACATGACCAAGATTTAAAAAGCCTTGGACCTTGAGATTTTAGATAAAATTAATTTCACATGCTAATTGATTATACATTGCTAGCTATATATTTATTTTATTTTAATTCAAATTTAAATGGAATTCTAATATGTTTTTAAATTTTTTTAAATTGAAATAGAATGTAAAATATATAAAAATGGATGCTCAATATATCAAAATAATGTTCAGTGTTAAACAAAGATATTGGATTTATTTGGAGGAAAAATTGTGCATGTAATGTGTTTTAGAAATCGATGATCAACACTTTTTGGTGCACTATTTTAGATATCAAATTAAACTAGATTGAGCTTAAAAAAATTCATGAAATAAGTGAAATGTCATAGGAAAATTATGGTTTAATATTTTATTTCAATGAGTTTTTATATAAAATATATGTCCACACAAAATCACCATACTAGACAGATTTGACAGTTTTCATACTTAGCTAATTTTCATTCATAGTTGTCAAAATAGGTTCTCAACACTATTTCATAAAATCAAATAAAATTGTGTGAGGATAAATTTTTTCAAACAAAAATTAAAATATAAGAACATAGTGGTTTAAGATTCACATTAAGATAATTTTTCAATCAAAAGTTATGGCTCCACAAATCAGCATATTAGGTAGATTTGGCAATTTTTGTGCTTAGCCAAATAAATTACTCCAACCTAGATAATATTATTTAAGATAAATAATATTATTTAATAGTATAAATATTTATTTAAAATTAGAAAATATTAAATAAAACTCATAAAAATTTGGAGTAACAAGTCAACTAAAGTTATTTTTAAGTAGATATTAATTGTAAAAAAATAAAAATAAAGCATGCAATTTGGATGAAAATTCCATGCAATCTTTTATTTATTTTACTAGGGTAAAATTAGAACTATAGTTAACTCTTCATGTGAAATATGTATAATGGTTTTTGTCTCCTTAATTTTTTATTAATAATTTGTGTTGAGCTCATTATTTTGGGAGGAGAATTTTGGCTATTCAAATTAATAGAAAATTTAGAGAAGTTTTGCTTGACTTGATATTTATTTGAAAATATTGATTATTCTAAAATCATGTGTAATAAAGGTTTTTTTTTAAAATTAATTATTTAATTATAAGTGTGAAATATCATTGATATAAGTTGTTTTAAGATATGCAACAACTATTGGATAATTAGCATGTATTATTGATTGTATCTAATTAGGTTGGCTATTATAATTTTGTGAGTGTGTATAAGTGTTTTATCTAATATAGTTTTCTATGTTTGTGAAACATATACCTTAGATACCTCTCTGATTTAAGTTATAATCTTATGACTAAGGCTATGTAATATCTATCCTAAAATAAGAAACCTTTAGTTGAGATATTTGAGTTTCCTATATCTTATTCCCTCAGACTGCCTAACTTTATTTGTTTGTGTGTGTGTGTGTGTAAAAGATAATTATAGCAAGTATTGGTTTACAAAACACTTGTGCAAAAATAAACCATCCCTGGAAATAATCCATTGAGACCATAGATCCTCCCTTTTCTTCCCTACCATTCCCTCTTTTTTGTGTTTTTAATGAGATCTTATTATTTTAATATATCATCACTATATATATATATATATATGTTCTTAGATGTTAATTTAATCACTTGAGTGAATTTTTTTCCTTGATGAGATTCAGGTCACATGTAGTTATTCCACCACTTGTTTAATTTAAAACTGCACACCTACAAATTGTGCCCTATAGTGGATTTAATCTCCATTGATATCCTAAAATGTTAGAGGTTACCTCATTGTCTATGGTGTGTATAAAAACTAAATTAATATCATTTATCTTATTTTAATTTTTGTATAGGTATGAGACTAAACATAAGTGATTAAAATAGCTATAAATATACCAAGAAATGCTCAAATCAAGAAATGAGATTCCTGGTTCTACATGGATGAGTATATTATCCTCTAGATTCATACATCACATGAATAAATCTACCTCTACTAGATTCATCCTTGTAAGGTTTACCTTATTATTTTGGCATAGATCATTGTGACTTATTGTAAACCATCACTCTCTATGACATCACTTTATTATTATGTTCATAAAATATAAAATCTTATCCCCACTTCAAAGCCATAATACCAATTTTGACACTAGGTTAACCTATAAAAGTATGGAATATTTATAGGTTAAGATAATACAAATCACTCCCCAATAAATGGATGAGCATTTCCTATGTATCCAATACTCTAAAGAGGAAAATTAACCACATGTAGTTCTATCCCTTAAGTATATGTGAGGAGTTGTGATCCAAAATTATGAACAAATATTGTGACTTAAATTTAGACATTGAAAAATAGAAAAATGTGACTTGTATTACATGATTTATATTTGGACAAGACATTCTCCTTGTGACATAATTTTAAATTCAGGATGTTTATGTTAGTCCTTCTTAATGTGAATTTGTGCATATATGTATCTTTCATACGTGATAGATGATTTATAGATAATGAATATTATGTATAAATTAATCAATATTTGGGTAAATTTTAATACCACCAATATTTAGAATGTATCAGTCAACCCATAAAAATGAATGTTTCTTGGAAAATAGACTAGTTTAGTAGAAATGGATGGCTATGAAAATATAGAGGCATCTTATTATTGCCTATGGTGTTCATAAAATATGAACAATGATTTGAAAATTAGGATAAATTATGAATATGATAATGGAAGGGTTAGCTATAGACTAGGAAATTCCTGTAGGTGATAGATAGTAAATAGGGAAGGTCAAAACATAGTAGGCAAGAAATTAGGTGGGAAGGATGTGAAAGAGTCATATGTCTACACCCAAGGAAAATATGGTAATAATAAGTAAAAAAATCACATTTCCAAGTGTTTAATTACATATTTTAGTGTCTACAAATCTTCACCCCTTGCCCCTTTAGTATTGAAAATAAAAAAATACTAGAATAAAAGGATAATGAGGTTTACCTTAATGTTCAAACACATTTTATCTTTGGGAGAAATATCCAAGTTGGAATATTTTTTCATGAAAACCTATAGTGAAACATGTATAAATCAATGTTCACATATGATATGGAATATTAAATAAATTAGATAAATGAAAATTTTAAAATTTGAAGAGAAAAATAGCATACACAAGTGGGTGAATTATATTTTCCTATTAAATTTTGGATATGTGATTCATTACTAATAATTAGATATGGGGGTGATCATGACTCAATGTATAATTTTGTAAGATTATTATGTATTAAGGTAATTTCCACTATTAAAACTATGGATTGGGGATATAAATTTCCAAACACTCATGAAGAAAGAGTAATGCTATGTTTTTTAAATGATGTATAACCTCAACCACACCATTCATTTGACTAATTTTGGAACCCTAATATCAATGGGTGGAGATAATATTAGTCTCATATAAATTGATTCTTAAATCCTAATATTGGATGGTGGATCCCATATTAGGCTCATCTAAAACTTATTATATTTAATAAACTACTACAAAATGGATTTTAGATTCAAAATGTTCTTTATATTACCAAATTGAAAATAGAAAATTTATAGAAGTGTATATTTATGTGTGTGCATGGACTATATTCATGCCCCCGATTTGATCCAATTGTACCAATCTGATATATAATGTTGGTAAATCTATATGTTTTTATGTCCTAAACTTCATATATATTACAAACTTGTCATTATTTTACCTATAAAAAATATTTTGTATATGAATTATACATTCCCCAAAATTTGTTTTTCCTACAAATATATGTCCCATAATATGAACCAAAATAATAATTTGATAAATTCTAAATTCTAAAAAGTAAATTTGTGCCAAAAATATAAATATATATGTATATAGGATTTAATATCTATGAAAATTCCACTAATATGCCCCATTTTTGAGTTTAGGAATGTATCTTATGATATTATTCATCTCAAAATAAAAGAGTAAATTTATAGAAATATGTAAGCACTTAAAATGATGTAATAAAATGTGGATAATATGTTATCATAGTATTAATATGTCATCAAAGTATATATAAAACATTTTAAAATCATATATGTTTCATGTCAATAAAAATATATAAATTAGGGATGAAATGGTAATCATGACATGTATAACCAGTGAATAGTAACTTAAGCATAAAAATACATGATTAAAATCATGGAATCACACACAATCTGAGATCTGTGTAATATGGATCATAGAATCATAATCTCATAATTTGTTTTTAGATGTATCCACTCATAATAATAAAATTTCATGGACATGATGAACAAAATAAAGTCACATGTAATAACACTCAAATGAACATGCAATGTCACACTAGACAATAGCCATACCTAATGGATAATTAAATTATCATACTAAATAATTCAAACCTAGTTTAGATATTATAGAAAGAATAATTTTTTCATATTATTTATTTATTTATTTATCCCACAATGTTTTAACTATAATTTAAATTAATTAAACTTAGTGAATAAATCTTGAAGGGTGTCCAAGTTTCTAGGACTTATATTAATGAGTTCAGTATCAAGTTTGTGACCTCTCATCATATCTTGTTCCCCAAAAAAATTTTATAGAATTATCCCTACATCATGGGGTGATTTGATAGGATCTAATTGAAATAGGAGATCAGGTACTACAAAAATACATAATAGCCCATGAGATTATACCACTTAACTTTATATGTATCTATTCTAGGTTTAGTTTCATCACCAATGATTATCATATAGAAACCCTTACTCCATAGAATTAGTATCATCTTGATTTTAAATTTGTGATAGTTAAAAAGATAAAATGGGTTGATTAAAATTGAATCCATTTAAGTGTTGAGTTGAGTTGTAAGAGTAATTCAAGTTGTCTTTTGTTGTAGAAATGATAGTGCAAGCATAAAAGAAGAGTAACTCAAAATAAAGTACACCTCCCTTGAACTATGAAATGGTGAATCCCCCCTCCTTTAATGTTTAAAATAATACACACTCAAAATATGTCAGTAATAACAAAGAATTAATCTAGAGTAACCAATGTAAATGTTGAAAAGACATGATTTGGAAGACTAGGTAAGGATGTCAGGCTCAGCCAAAAATGCATCCAAGATGAGTACATAATGTGAAAAAGTGAAATATGAATAACAATTCCTCTTTAAATATTTACCAAAGTATATTATTTTTTATTAAAAAAACAATAAAAATTTTCCACTGACAATGCTAAACTTGACCAATCTTCTTATGCATTACTTGCGTATTCAAAGAAAAGTAGCCTATTTGACCTTATTTTAAATAAAGATAAAAAAGATGATTTAATATGTTATATTATTAAAAAGTTTAGGAAAAAAATTGAATAGAATTAGATTATATTATAATAAAATATCAACCATTTTGAAACTATAAGAGTCTTTTATGTTGTTTCTTGAATAAATATTGAGTGAATCACATGTGTCGGTACGATTAAAGACCTAGCCAAGGGGTTGTAGGGGGTGGCCTATATCCCCATTAATACATCTAAAGGATAATTATTTTGAGGTTATTATTCCAAGACAACCTATTTTTATGTAGAGGTTACATGGAATGGTGGTTCTACTAAGTGGAAATAAGAGTAGACTCAATAAGTAAAAATAATGTAGATGGGGGCCACTTAGAAGCAACACAGAACCAGGATCAAATAGACTCATAAACACATAAAAACAATTAAATCTAAGATAAAATAAAATAAATAGGTTGATATTTAACACGTGAGATTAAACCTAAGGATATATAGAGGTACACAGGTCTTTTATAGGAAATGCACTATGGCACATAGAACATGTAGTACTAAAGAAACCACAAAAACTTAGTAATGGCTATTGATGAAGTAAATATTTAAAAATAATGAATCCACCAAAGAAAAAAAATACCATAAATGGATATTATACTAATCTTATGTTTCAAATAAAAATCTCATGATTTAAAAAGGTAGATTAATAGTTAAAACAATTAGGCATATGATTACCATAGGTGGCTTTAATACCATGTCGAATATATTGCTAGTTCTAGATAAAATGAATGCAAAGGTTGAGATCATATGGGATTAATATTATGCACACCATAATTTTTTTGAATCAATATTAAATCACTCAAATAAAATATTTCAATAAATAAAAATCAAGTGGATCAAAGCATGATATTTCATTAAGTCGAAAATATATCAAATGAGATGAGTAGACATTGGAAAGTAAGAAAGTAAATCCTCCAAAAATTGTGGTAAATTGACCCTTATAATATATAAATATCTTGTTAAAAAATGATGGTTAATGGGTATAATAATATGTTAGTAACTCCCATACCTAGAATAGAAAGTCAAGGGAGTTACTTCCTAGTCACCCAATCAACTTGCACACATAAACAAGTTCTCCAAGAAAGTAGGAAAACTTGAAGTGAAGAAAAAATTTCCATAGTAAATAAATATCTAAAAAATAAAACCCATTCTCTAACATAAATATATTGAACATAATGGGATTATGCAGAGGGTCAAATAAAATTTTCTTTAATATATGTTAGTAACTTATTGTCAGCAATCACATTTTTCATACTAGAAAGTATGGTCATGTATTGAAACACATAGTTATTGATTGGTTCATTAAATACTTTCTTAAGTTTTGTAACTTGGGAATAGGATAATATATCATCAATATTGATTAAAATGTGTGATATAAACTAGTCAAATAAATGATTAAATGCATGAACTAATTCAAACTTAATATCATAGAACCATCCCAAAGGATAGTCCTTAGGGATTCATGTAAACATTTTGTAAAATATTTGGTCATTAGAGGCACAATCAAAACATGTTACATGGAATGTTATTATATGTTATTATATATCACCTTTGCCAACATATAATGTAATATTAGGATATATGAATCCTATAGGTAAAGGATTAACTTAAATCTCTATGGATAATGTATTAGGAATTAAATCATGAAATTCATTTTAATGATTCACTCTAGAATATTTCAAATTTAACTAAAACACCTTAACCTAAAAACATATAACTATTTGCATGTGGGATTATACAATAAGAAAAGAAAAAAATGTGTTTGTATATTTTGTTACATGAGTAACAACCCTGAAAGGTATGATATCATACTATATATCGATAGTCATAGTAATATGAGGATGTCCTTGTATGAACCCCACACTCTGGGTGGAAATCACATGTATAACCAAATGTGTGGACATAAGAATAATATAAGTAGTAAGTGTTTAAACACCTATGATGGAATCAATATTTACAAAGGGTGTATTGGTATTAGTAAAGGGTGTAGATTATTATTCTTTAGATGTAATAAACATAACACTATTTTTATATTCATCTTATGTTACATGTAATAATGAATCTAGTAAGTGTGGATTCATGTGAAGTATTGAGTTGATTTTTGTCTTTTCATTTAATTAATTATACCCTACACAATATATTTATCTTATTCTTATGTATTTTTAGATTAGATAATCATGCAAAATACATTCAAATGATGTACCCTAATTCTTTAGATAGTGACAATATGGAATTACATAGGAAAGGAAGGATGGTAGTTGTTGTATACACATAATATTTTTAAACTTTACTAATAATTGATGGTTCTTCTCTTATACAATCCAATTTTTATAAAGGTTACAAATTAGTGTTATGTTTGACCCAATATTTATAAAGGTTACCAAATATCTTTAAGTGAAATGTGGGATTGAAGGACCTATTATAGGTGATGGTTGGTGTGACACCTCTTATGCCAATATTAGAATTTTTAGGTATAATATTTTATAGATGTTTGATTTTTTTTTAATGAGGGGTGGTTAAGGGATAAGGTTACCATGGGAATCCCTAAGGGGGGTGGGGGGACATTCAGTTTTTTCACTCTCTATGAAATTGATTGATGTTGGTTTTGAAGGTTAATGAGATGGTTTTACATTTTCATCATCTATTTTTCATTATTGGTTTGAAAAATATGTATTTTATTGAGTGTTTTTAATAATATTTGGTTATTTTAGGAAATATTTTGACTAGGGTGCATAACATGTGATGCATTAGTATTAATATTAATGGCTTGAGTTTCACTATGAGTAGTAGCATGCATTACAATAGTGTCATGAGAATCATTGGTAGAAAAATATGAAATACTATCATGGTTAAGGGGGAAAGTATTTTGAAGAGGTCCAATATAAGTTGAACCTACCATGTTGGTAGAGATACTTGGCATAGAGGTTGAAGAAGCCATAGAAGAAGATGTCATGGTATTTGAAGGAGACACAATAGAAGAAAAAGGTGAGATTCAAATAAATTGGTTCCATTAAATATATGATAGAAGGTAGGGGAGGTTCAATAATGTTATTCTACTTGAGGAGCTATCATAAGACTATAAATTATTGAAGGGTATTTTCCTTTATGTTGAGGAAATTCATTTATGAAGAAGAGAATTTAAGTTGTGTAATATAAATAATATACATATTTTAAGGATAATAAAAGATTAATAACTGAGGATAAATGGAGAGGAGTCCCATAAGTTTAGTGTGAGTGGAAACATGGACATTGTTTTCATCTAAGGTGGGTGCCATAAGTTGTGTCTTTAAACCTATTTGGATTGGTAAAACTCATCATGTTTGTCTTATTTAAATCTTTCTTATCCTCAAATAAGAAATTAATGATGAAGGAAAGTGGATAAAAATTTAATGGAAAAAATATCTTTTGATAGGATATAGAATCAAACCAATCGATAGTGTTTTATTAAAAAAGAAATAGACTAGAAAATAAAGGACACAATCATATAGGTCAACTATGTACTACAAGACTAGAAACATGATAGTTTAAAAAAATATACATAATAGATAGGTTAACTGTGTATTCCATAAGGAGAAAATAAATAGGCTAAAAAGGATACACAGTCAAATAGGTCAACTATGTACTCCAGAGGGGGAACTTGACATGTTTAAAAAGATACACAATAATATAGGGTGACTATGTACTAAAGGTAAGTAAGAATAATAGTTTATAAGAGACTATGTTGATAAGGAAAATAGTGTTCTAAAAATAAGGAATAATTTTTCATTATAACATCTAAGTAATTAAAATGAAGCACACAAATAATTAGATTAATGTGATTGATCTAATTGGAGCACATAACACAAACCTTACACTAACGTTAGCTAGTGTAAGTTTTAAAATACAAAATACAATTATGAAAGAGCAAGTTGTAAAACTTGAATGTAAATTCTAATTAATTGGTCATTCCTAAATGTTGTTAAGTTATAATAAATTTTTAAATTAATGTAATGGGGAATTGGTTGTTAGGAGGAACTAGAAAGTAATCTATAGATAGTTTCAGGTAGTTTAGGCTAAAAAGAATATGTATTGGTAATGGTACTAGCTTGGGATTGGGGCCTACCTCATCACTTCACAACCCAAAATGATAAGGATGTCATGTGATTTTATAATATATACAATCAACCACTTGTTTATACATGGATAGAAAACCAAGTTGGATTTCCCCTTAGTGATGAAATCAAATTAGATAGAACTTGGGAAGAAAAATGTTTAATATTTTTTAGTGTAAAGTGATTTGTAAGTGTGTGTAAAAGAGAAGCATAGTGTGACTAAATATATAAATTAAAAGACCATCTAGTTAGTCTATGTTTGTTACTCTAATGATATAAGCAATTGAAATGAAAAGTGAATTAATTACTAGCAAAAACAGGTTAATTCCTTTGATTATAAAGAGTATAGAGTTAGTTCAAGTGACACAATATATGCAAAAAATACATAACAAAGTCAATATGGTTTATAATATTCTGTGAAATCAAGTTCTGGAAGGACATAGTCAAATAGGTTGACTATGTCGAGCTAGTCCACCCCATTTGCTATAGGGTTGTAATTTTATAGACTATAAACTTGTAAAAAAATACATTAAATGAAAAAAAAATGTTAGAGAATGAACCTTGATAGTTTTGAATATGTTTATTTTAAAAAAATTATGTTGCATTTTTCAAGTGTTTATTTTAAATATTCTCCAAATAGATTTGACAAGGTCAATGCAATATACAAAACCTATGTGCTAAAAATAATATGTGAATTGAGTTGACTGGTGTGACTAAGTCTAAATACCTATATGTTTAAAAATATAACTACAAATAAAGTTGACTAGATCGATTATGTATGTAATTTTATAATTAAATTAGAATACTATGCCGAGCTAATCTATCTAGTCACCTATATTTGGAGAAGACCTACATTGAAATAATAAAGTCATTTTGGAGTGACTATGTGTTAAATATGTGCACATAATTTCATAATTGTATCCTCAAGTTCTATACACTACAAAAAAATAAAAAATATATATGATGATAATAAAATAAATGTGTGAAAAAAAGCCTACAAGGGTTTGATTCATGTTAGGTTCACCATAATGTATATAAAGGAAAATGTAGGTGATGTATTAATCAATCCTAGCTTAGAGAAAATAAATCCTAAATAGAGTTTTATTTATTGATATATTTACACATTAAGGTTTATGACCAAGATGGATTTGCTATACCTAACTAATGGATCTCTTACCACAAAATGTCACTAGAGAGGGTTCCAAAGCCTCTAGCAAATCAACACCATGAAATAACCCTAACTAGGTCCTATGTTTTCATATTCACTAAGTAAACTAAAAGTAAATTAAAATCTAATCTATTTCTCACAAAATTTTATGGCACAATGTTGGGGTAATAAACATGCATAGAAGATTTATACTCAAGTAAATGTATAGAAAATACTAATGCATGGGAGATAAGTAAAAATGTAAATATATCTAATTTAACAAAGGAGGAACATGTTAGGAATACTTAACCTTGAATATGAACCCATTGAGCCTAAATCTCTCCCTTGGCCAAGGTGATTCACAATAGGTTGTTATTATATGTATGGATAAAAAATATAATCCAACCCTAAGATACATAGCTTATCTATGCATCTAAAAGAATTCTCCATAGGATAAGATCCATATCTCTAAATAGAGTATTTAAACCCTAATCAATGATCCTCAAGTATAATGGTGGATAAGCATATGCATAATTTAATAATCTTTTTCTTCTCTTCCTCTCTAAATTATGGAAATGCATGTGTATATATAGTTGAGTCTAACCCTAAACCTTTATGAAATTATAATCAATAGGGTCCACCTAATTTGACCCTATATCATTAATTGATAAAAATAAAATAGGTCCTACTCTAATTCATCCTATATTGATCTATACCCATAACATGCAAATATAAATTAGAATAAAAGGTCAGCCTAGGTTGACATTGTTTGGTAAATGTTAAACAAAGTTCTAGGCTTAAATAGGGGCTAATTAAGGTGGTGAATTACTTGAAAGAGTGTGTAAGGGAGGTTTAAAAGCTTATGGAAGTGTATAATAAATTATTTTGTAGATTAAAAGTGATGGTATATGGGATAAAAGTCTTATGAAGCACCAATGGTCTAGCCACCTCTTTGTTGGTACACCATTTAAGGAGTGTACTCAGAGAGATTGAGACTAAATAGGTTTTATTAAGAGAGAAAGCATCAATATTTGATAAAATTTTTAAATATTATGTGTATACATATTCCCCCTTAAAATTACATCACATTTCATGAAAATGTAATAGGGGATGGTGTTTTTGGAAAAGAACATAACAACACATAATGTTAAAGCTAAATAAATTATAGTAAGAAGAAAATAAGATAAATGAAAGTAAAAAATTGAAAAGTACATAACTTTACCTACCTTAGTGATTTAGATAAGGAATGAAGTGAAATAAATATGAAGGTGTATATTTTAGGGTAAATTAGGCAAACATATAGAAATTAGCAAAAAAAATTGATTTTGTTCAAAACATTCATGTGATATGTGAAAATATTCTCTACAATGTCAGGATTCTAGAACATATTGTAGTTCAAAAAAAGATCTAGTAAAAATAAAGATAGGGTCCAAAAATATAATCTAATTGTAAATATTTGATAGGTACATAATTTTGAATAGTAAATATAAATATAGTGAAAATCAATTCAATTTTTATTCTTACTATTCTAAGAATATATTGCTTTAAGAGACCTAGTGTGATCCTATAGCAAAACCATGGTGAGGAGATGACATCTATGATGTGGTGGATGTATATCAACCATAATAGGTGTAAAAAAGTTAAAAAATAATTAATTTAAAATTTTTGATAAATTTTAATTGAAATTAAGCTAAATATAGAAAATTAGATGGTAGGAAAAATCTAGACACTGAAACTAACCCTAGGAATTTTTTTATGTAAAATAGTGGTAGTGTGGGGTACTTGGTAAGAAATGATTGGAACAGTAAATTCCTAAGGAATTTATAATAAATGGTTAATTTTTTTTCACAAACTAATAATATATTCAAACCTATTAACTCAATTTTCAAGGTGAATAAAAACTAGGGGGACAACTACAGGGTAGTGGCCTGATATAATATCACTAAAGATGGTCAACTATTTAGTAGTAGGCTAATATAGTTTGAAAATAAGAATATGGATAACATATTACCCTTTGGATAATGTATTTTATACTATGTGGATGATACAATTCAAGAAAAGAGGTTGACTACATAATAGAGGGTTAATATAGTATGCTAAAGATGGAAAAGGGTTGATTTAGTATCAAATAGGATGATAGTGTATAAAAATGAGAAAAGTAGATCAGATAAGTTGATGAAATAGTTAATTAATAAATTGGTTAGAGTATGTAGTAATGTATTTTAATTATTATGGAATCAAGATTTGATACATCCTTTATTGTTTTATATTTTACATAGACACCAGAGATATTGGTTCCTAGTGTATGTGTCCTTGCTACCAGATCTATTAGATCAGTTGACAAATGTGGATAGGGCTTGAATAGTCACCTTGGTATTCAATGTTAATATGGAGATGAGATGTATCTCTATAAGTGTTTATCTCATTGTCATGTCGCTAGGATCATGAGAACAATTGACCAATACTTTCTGATATGAGGTGGAGGGGGATGCCATAGAGGTGGTGATCACCTTGGAGGATGTCCATGCATTGCTTGGGATTATTACAGATGGGTTGTTGGTGATTTGTGATACATTGGAGTTAGAGTATGAGAGACAAACCTTATCTTAATGGGTTATAGGATCACATAGGATCCATTCAAGGTTCCATGTGATTTTGGTCAATGTTTATCTCACATCTATTTTTGATATCTAGAAGGTCATGATAGGGCTTATGAAAACACAAATGTTGTGTAATAATTAATATGGTAAGGTAATATTATATGTAATAGCCTTTTACCAGTCAATTTTAGATTGAGGAGGGTTATATGATCTCAATTTTATCATCTAGGGCCAACTCATAAATGATATGTCTGGGATATTGTCTTAGGGATAAGAGATCATGGGGCATATTATTATTTTTAGTGCATAGATATATGATAAACTCCTTATGTATCATTTGATTGGGTTTCCCCATGAGGTAAATGATAAGTTACCTTGGGTCATTCTATGGAGTTAGGACCATGTATCATAGGCTATTACCCATGTTTTAACATTTTATACTATCACATGAGGGTAAATAGTATGGTAGTTATACACTCACATAGTTACCATATGGATGAGTTGGGATATCATTGATATAGGTTTAGTACATGTGTAAATCACAAAACACTACTTAGTGGGTGAAGCCCCATCCATTGGCTCATGTATATAGATAACTAGGACTTCATCTAATAAACCCTCTATTAGTGCTTAATTATTGGGTATAGCATGATAAAAAGTAGAAAGGGGGAGGAGGTGGAGGGGTACCTATTGAGATATCATTGATTAGGCCCTAGTGAGATAGAACATGGTCTAATCATACATGACAATAGGTAGTAGTAATTATTTGAAGATATGACATCATAGATGTGGATTTAAGGGAAGAGGGATCATAATATGGACTATAATAGAGGTGACAACAACCATCACAAGTTCATTATAGATGGAGACACCATCAACATGAGCATACATAGGTGCTAAATATCATGTAGGGGGATCCTAAAATAGTTATAATACATAGTTCATCTATATAGAGAGAATTAATAAGAGGACCATGGTGAAATTAGGTGTTGACTCCTAGATTTCCATTAGTGTGAATGTAGTTAGTAGAGGAGGTGCTTGGTAGGCAAGTAGATAGTGAGACCATAGTCAGCCACTGACACTAGTTAGAAATGTTTTAAATTGATTTAAGTTTTTTATATAGAATATCTAATTATATCATTGATTATGATATATTATTTGAGATATATATACATATGATCTAATGTATATTTGGTTTTCATTTTATATATCATGTGGTAGAAGAAGTCAAATGGGGAGTCTTAGTTATGGATTCATCATGACATTTTATATGGGGTGTTATCTTTATATGACCCTATCACTTTAGATGATCTTTTTGTTACATCTACCCTAGATCAAGTAAGCTAGTTTAGATTGATGGGAGATGTGTGATATATACAAGTGTGAGGTGATGGGTTAAAGCCATTGATAGGGGCATGATCTGGAGAGGCTCATGCTTAGTAGGCCTTAGCATAGGAGTGATCCATGCACATGGATATTATGATCCAGATCAAACATGTATAGGCCCAATTGGACAACTTATAGGGATAGGTTTTTGGTTTGAAATAATGATTGATCTCTTTATAGTGTGCCATTTAGAGGGGTCAGCCATAGGCATATCTAGGTAGTGTGTTTAGGCCACGTGATAGATAATATGGATCATATACTTAGAATTATAGCTAATGTATTCTTTACTTTTATTGTATAAAACACATGATATATATATTTTGTACTTGGATTTGGATGTTGATGCATGGATAAATTTCCTTTTTAGTACATGTATTTTTATTTTGTTATATATTATATGGGATATAAGTAGTGTATTTTTTATTTTCTATCATTATGGGATACACATGCATGGTTAAAAATAAAAAGGAAAAAAAGATTTGAAAGAGTATACTTAATCAAGACAAATGTTATACACACTATATCATGATGGGAAATGTGTAAAAATAAAAGATGGATAAATATAATAAAATAAAGTGGTAAAAAGGGTAACAATTTTTTTAAAACATGTAAAGGATTTTCACCAAAATAAAACAAATAAAAATTATACTATATCATGTTGGGAAGTATGAAAATTTGTAATAAAATGGAAGACACGTGAAAATCCAATGGTATAAAAACAAAATAATTAATTCAATCAATCATACTAAATCAAACTGGTAAGTATGGAAAGAATAACAAAATGTTAGTGGAAATCAAATTAATCACAGTAATTCAAATAGGGAAGTATGAAAAAAAATTAAAAAATGGTTGTAAACATACATACAATTGGAAAATAAGAAGATAATAGTGAAAGACTTACGAATTAATAAATAATGTACTAGATCAAGATGGGAATTATGTTAATGATGTGTAACTCATAATTAAACACTAGTTATCTAAAATTTGAAGCATTTAATTTAATTATGACTTGATTATAATATGAACTAGTTATTAGAATATTTTTTGAGAAGGGTCTGGTCATATCCATGGTCTTACAATACAACTCACAAGGAGAAAACCAATGAGGTTATAGGTAATAAGGAAATATTTTATTATCTTAATTTGTGAGGAGGGTTTGATCCTATCTATGACCTTACACTACAACTCACAAAGATAAAGCCTAGGGTAAATGATCAGTTAACAAAACCATATTTCTCAAGGGTAAATATTAGGAATGTTATAGTGAAAGAGGGAATTTAAAAATATGACATAGGCATCTATGATAAGACCTTAGGAGACAATAGACACAAAAGAGAAACACTAAGAGTCTACTGATCATAATAAATACAAAGGATACTTGTTCACAATAAGCACAAAGTTGTATAGGAAAATTAGTGAGATACTAATATTAAATCATTTTGGTTATTTGTATATACAATAGAAAATGCACCATGTCCATAAATAAATCCTATATCAGATGGGATAGAGCACACACATAATTCTGATTTAGGGCATATAATTGTTAAGTAGGAGCATGACCAATGTGGGGATCCTCTAGACCTGATTAGAGGATTACTTGTCATAACAAACCATGTGAGGTAGTGTTCTAAAGCCTACAATATAAAACAAATGTACAAAAACCCTAAAAAAGTCCTATTATTTAATATTTCACTAATATAATAATAAGAAAATTAAATCTAATCTAGTTTGAACTAAAGCTTATGGAACGAGGTGGGGGTTACAAACAAAACAAATAAACAACTAAACTAAACATTTATAGAAGACATATACTCATGTCAATATATATATATATATATATATATATATATATATATATATATATATATATATATATATATATATATATATATATATATATATATATATATATATATATATATATATATATATAATCCTAATACATGGAAGAAAATAATACAAATGCACTATCTATATACTCCTAAAAATGAAGAATAATGTTAGGAATACTTACCTTTGAAGATGAACCTATTGAGACTCAATATCCCCCTTATCCAAGGTGTTTTACAAGAGATTGTCATGGTATGCAAGGATAACTAAGATGAATCATATATAGGCTACACAACCTATCCAAAAATCCAAAATACTTATCCACAAGATGAGATCGTAGATCCAGAAAAAGTATTGAACCCTAAAGCTTTATTCCCCAAGTAGAATGGTCAATAGGCAGATGTTCATTCACACTTCTTTACTTAATTATTCACTCTTACAAATGGTGATAAATGACCTTGTGTATATAATAATATCTTACCTTAAAATCATTTGACCTAGCACTTTTTTTGGTCTAACTCTCTAGGTATATGCTAGGTCAGCCAAGAGGCCAACAAACTAAAAGAGATAAAAAGTCCATAAACTATGCTAGATCAACCAGGTTGACCTAGTTTTTTGAATAGGTCAAATGGATGATAAGGCAAGAAATGAAGGAATAAAGCATGATAATGACTAGAATTATTAGGAAAGAGAATAATAAGCTTAGGTTTCATGGTTTTAGGAGGCTAGTGTGTGAATGTAAAGTCGAAAAAGGAACAACAATCTTATAAAGTAGTGATGGTCTACCCACCCCTTTCCCAGTACACCCCTTAAGGCATGTACTTAGAGAGAATGAGACTCAACATGTTCCTATAAGATAAAAAGTGTTAGAAATCAATAAAATTTAAAATTTATTATGTTTATACATATGCCCTAGCCAAAGCTCATCACGTGTCATGTAAGTACAACATGGGATAGTACCTCAAAAAAGAACATGATAAAACATAACACTGATGCAAAGTAAAGTGTAGCAAGCAAAAAAAAAGATAAATTAAAGGAATGAATTGAAAAACACATACCTTTAACTTACCTTAGAGATATAGATAAAGAAGTAGATTGTAATAAATGTGAAGGTGTACAATATAAAGAATAATAGATGAACCTATAGAATTTAGTGCAAAAATAGCCAAAAATTAAAATATTTGGAACATGGGCATATAATAGTTTAGGAATGATAAAGAAGATAATTGGAAATTTAGGATTGGGAAAGCAAGGTTTTTAGAATATTTAAGGTAAATGAATGACAAAATAATGGAAAATTAATGACAAATGATTGGCAAATGAATGATAAATGATTGAAAATGAATGACAAATGATAAGAAATGACAAGTAATATTGAATAAAGGACAAATGACATTGGAAAGTATATAAATCAAAAATGACAAGAAGGAATGTCAATGTAAGAAAAATTTAACAAAGATATGTAATAAATTAAAAAGTAAGCTTATGTAAGATAGGCATGAAAGAATAAAACCTAAATAAAAATTTGAAATAATGTTGAATGAAATGTAAGTCAAGATGTAAGACAAACATGAAGAAGGCATACATAAAGAGAAATAGGTAATAATTACAAAAGGGCATAAAATCAACTATCCACAATATAAGGGTAGTATAGTAATGAAAAATGAAATAAAATAGTGGTGCATAGTTACTCAAACATGTTTTACATCGAAATATAAATAAAATTGAAACAAAGTAGTGTTATCATGTTTTTAAGAGGTGAAGAAGAAGGAAATAAAGAAGAGGGAAAGAAGATTTGGAATCATAATTTGCATGTCAAGGGGGAAATGAAGTGGAGGGGAAAAATAAGGAAAAACCATGGTAGAGGAAATCTTTATCAAAGTCAAGACACTCAAATTAATTTTGTCAAAACAAGAGGACTATCGACATTAAGGATTATGAAGAACTTATATTAACTACAGAAGTCTTAGGTCAATAAATATAGTATATAGATAATCCCATGAAGGTTATATATAAAAACTAAAATGGACCTACCTCCCCATAATGTGTTCCCCATTCTTCAGGACCCCTTATAGATCCAACAATCTAATGCAAAGATTGGGTACTTGCATGATAATGTAGGTAGAACCATAATTTTTTTTTAAATACCTTATTACAATCTACTAGCCTACTATACCCCAAAGGACTTCAGCTCTATGTGAAGCTATTTGTATAATTTGAGCTTTGATTAAAGATAGGATAGGTGCTTGTAATCATGTACTTTGGTGTGAATTTAATTTTTGAGATTTGTATGTTTCCTTTTAGATACCATTGACTTATGTTTAAATTATTTGGATTTTAACTCTCTTGATGTCTTTTTATATTCCTCCTCCATATGGATTTGGAGAACCAAACATGGGTGCTAAATATGACTTTCATTTAAAAACTTAGGACAAAGTTGCTAAGAGAGAGAAAATTCAAAGAGCATCGGGTCTAAGATTCTCATAAATCTAGGTGAAATAAAAGTGCTATCTTGACTTTCACCTTGTTTTATCCAATGTGGAGATGAAAGGAAGGGGAAATCAAGAGGAGATGACACATGAAATAAATTTGAATTTCTTCAAATCACAAAAAAAATATGATAAAGAGAAAAAAGAGGGGATAAAATGACATGAAAGGTGTGATTACTTATAATAAGAATGAGGAAAATTGAGGAAAACATGCTATAATATATTGTTGTGTAGATTTCATCAATTAAAAGAAGCAAAAGCTAAAATATAAGAACAAGGATCACAAAGAACATGAAAAGATGGAAATTTTATGAGGAGGGTTGTGTCCTATCTGTTCTCTTACCTTGAAACTCATAAAAAAGAAACCCATGAGGGTTCCAAAAGAGAAAGAAGAATATGGAAAATCAAGAGGTAAATGATAAATAAAGGGGTAAAAATGATCATAAAGCTACCAAGGCAAAGAATAACATTAAAATATAAATAATAAAAGAGATATATAATGGTAAAAATGAAATCAAATGCCAAATGTGATGTGTAAGAAATATAAAATAACATAAAGTAAAATGATGATTACTATGAAAGTGAAACTAAAAGAATAAAAATTCATAAAAACAAAGAAACGTGAGACAAAAAGAACAAGTAAAATCTATGCTAACATCTGTATAAAAAATGAGCATGTGAAAGATAAGTCTATAAGTCTCAAAATGTTTCTTAAATTTGAATTTGTTTGTTATTATGCATTTTTGAATAAGAGTGGGCATTGATAGATGACTAAAAGGGTAAGTGGATGTAGGGATGGGCATATCAATATGCCCAAACATGTGAGTTGGAGGAATGTGACATTGAGACATTAGAATGATTTGCATTGGGTTGGTAGGTGCATTTATAAATAGGTAAATGTGTTGGTTTATTAGATTTTAAGGAGGTTTAATGTGACATATTATGTGTAGGAGAGGTATGATAAGGTAAAGGAATACCATGTATAATATTATTTGGAGTAGGAATTTGAACTAGGTACTCTTCTGGTTTTTGTGGCCTAAGAGGTTAAGATTTAATAAATGCCACAATATGTTTAAAGTTATTCATATTGGCTACCATTTCCTTATTGGTGTAGAAAGAATGATAAATTATGATTAGAAAAAAAGTAGAGGATGAGGTGAATTTTTGTTGATCATTAAGTATGTGATGTTGATGTGATTGTGGTTCTTGAGATTGATTTTGAGAAGCTTGAAGATAATCTTTATAATGTTGTTTTGTGAGAGTATCAAGATTTAAATGTGGACCAAGCAAGTAAGAAATAATAAAATGGTGAAGATCATGAGAAGACTAATGAGAGTGACCTATAGTAGCATGCTACCAAAAAAAATAATCATGATTATAACATTTTGGAGGAGGTTTGGAGGGATCAAATCTCATGGGTTTAGAAGGTGGAAATTTCTCCTTAAGTTATTCTACACTCAAGGGAGGGTGGTTCGGTTTAAAATTTGTTGGATTGGATGCTCCATTTTGAGTTTGGGGAGGCTTGGATTAATCAATGGTATGAGAAGAATATTTGAAAGATGCTTTAGTAGTGGTTTAAGGTGTTTCAAATTGATTCATAAGAAAGTCATACCTTTTTGCTTGGTGTAAGGCTTCTTCTAAAGTTGTAGGTGAAAATATTTGAACTTTGTATTGAAGAGGAGGTTTAAGAATAGTGATAATAGTTTTTGAAGAGTGTCATAATTCATGTTATGGTCCACCTTATGAGAAAGAGACTTCCATCATTTCATGAAAGTATGAGTAGATTCATTAGAAAATTGTTTGGCATTGATGAAATGGATACGATAATTTTCAAGAAGGTCATCATGTTGGAATTCCTTCACTAGAGCACTAACTAAATCCTTCTAATTGTGAGATGGAATGTCTAGGAAGTTGTTTGTACCATTCAATTGCATCACCAACAAAGGTTTTGGCTAAGAGATTGGTGGTAGAAAAGGTGTTAGTTTGGACTCATTCCTTATAGAGACTACCAAAAGACTTAAGAAAGATAGTAGGATCCTTAGTCCCATTATATGTCATAGTTGGAGAAATTTTTACAATATCTATGGATGCAATGAATGGGGCTAAAGGTTAATTTTTAATGTGTTAAAGGATTTTTTTATTCATTAGAGGTTGAGGGATGATATTCCCATTGACATATGTAAGAGGAGGGACAAAATTTTGATTTGATTGAGGCATGATGATTTAAGATGGTTGACTAATCATGTTGCATAAGTGTTGTTGAATTTTCATAATTTGAGATTAATTAGTTTTTTGCATGATGTTCATTTGTTGAATAACTTATGCAAGAAGTTGAGTTGTATCAAAAGGTGGATTGGTATTTCTAGGAGGGGTATTAGTGTTGATAGGAAGAGGATTGTTAGCGCTAGTGGGAGGAGGAAGATTTGTAGATGGAGGATCAGCACCATTGGTTTTAGTTGTTTTGAGTGTGATAGAAAAAGGAAGCTTGGTCAAGCCACCATTTTTATGAGGAGTGTAGATAGTATTATCATTAAGGTTTTTGAATATTTAGGAACCATCTAAGTTATCAATTTGATTGCTATGATATGATGAAGGATTACTAAAATGTGTATTGGAAGGAGGATTATTATGAATAATCTCAACTACATTGCATTGTGTAGTGAGTGGTTTAGGCTTAGGAGAAGGGGAAGGAAGAAATTTGATAATTTCATCAAATGTAATGAAACAAGTGATTTTGGTATCCAAGAACTTAATAATTTAATGTTATTGACTAAGGGAATGTTGAAAATATGTAATCATGATGAAACAAGACTAGATAACCACAAAATGAGAACAAAAAGTGAAAGAAAATAGTACAAGGTTGACCAGGTTGACCTAGCATAGAAATAGGAACTAAAAAACTATACAGGGTCAACCAGGTCAATCTAGTACAATGCACAAAGGTTAAGAGAAAAGGTAAAATGGTTGGAGATAGCATATGGTCAACTAGTTTGACCTATTTTAGTGGAAAGAGTCTAGAAAAGATACTAGGTTGATAAGGTTGACCTAGTATAATAGACAAGTTAATTTCTTGTTCTGTCTATATCTTTAGTTCTACTCATCTATTTTGAAATTTGTAAAATGTGATGGATTTGTGATGACATGGATAAGATGAGAAAGTTGATATTAAATTTTTAATTGAAAAAAAATCAAGTAATGAAAAACAATAAGTACTAAAGGGAAACAAACAATCAATTAGACTAATGCTAACCAATCCAATTGATGCACACAAAGCAAAACCTTACACTAATGCTAGATAATGAAAGTTTTTGCATACATAATTGATCAAAGAGAAAGAAAACAACTTGAAATTAGATCTAGTTTATTTTTCAACTTATAATTTATATTAGATTATTAAGAATGATTTTAAATGTGAAAGATAGTTAGCTATAAGTAAGGTATTGGATAATAATCTAAGGTTGGTTTTAGGTAGTTTAGGCTAAAAGGGACTATAGTGGTAATGATATAGTCTTGGTATTAGGGCCTACCCACTCACTTCACAAAGCATAACAATAAGGGTAATGGGTGCTTATCCAAAATTTACCATTGACCATGATTTATACTTGACTAGAGTATCAAGTTAGCTTCCTCCTTGGTGATGAAATCCCAGTAGGTAGACCTAGTTAGTCAAATTTTTAAATGCTTTTTAATGTTTATGTGGTTTAGCCATTTGTGACAAAGAATAGAAATAGTAAAACTAAGTGATTTATTGAAAATACCCTAATTATACTATGTGAACTATTCTAAGCATGTAAGCAACTTAAAAGAAATATGTGATTAACATATATCGTTCATTCTAACTTCAAAACAAGGTATAGTTGAGAAACTATATGTACAATCATATATAATAGAGTCAATAGGGTCAAAAATTTACTATGGAAGCAAAGTTTGATATTAAACTAGGTTGGTCAGGTTGACCTAGTTATTTCAAAAAACACATAATAAAGAACTAGGTCAATAAGGTTGACCTAATTGACTATGCAGAGGTAGTTTTGAAAACTACACACATGAAAGGAAAGTATAGAAAAATAAATCTAAAAAGGAAATAAAAAATAACTTGAATGGTTTAGAGATGAAAAGGAGAAGATTGTTGATCTAAGACCTTAGAAAAACTAGTAGTAACTTACAAATTAGGTCAAGTTGGTCAAACACGCTATGCAAGAACTTTTGAAAAAGTGCTATACGTAAGCTAGGTTGACCTAGTTGACCTAGTAGGCTGAACTAGAAGTTTGAAAATGCACTAAGTCAAGTTAGTTAACCTAGTAGGTTAATCTAGAATTTTTGAAAACTAAAACCTGTACAAGGTTGAGTTGGTTGATCCAATTGCCTATTCTTGAAAACCTATGCACAAAGAAAAAGAACTAGGTCAACATAATCAATCCAATATGTCAAAATATATGATCAAAAGAAAATAAAAGAAATTGAATGAAATATTTTAAGGGTTAATTTCATGTCAGGTTCACCATAATGTATAAAATCATAAATACATCATGTCCATAAATCAATCTAGGATTGGATGGGATAGAGAACACCTACACTTTTTATTGGGGGCATACAAATGTTAAGTGGGAGCATGACCAATGTGAAGATATGATAAACTTGATTATGGGATTATTTATCATAGCACACTATGTGAGGTAGGGTTCCAAATCCTAGAGTTTAACATAATCACATAACAACACTAAAAGAGTCTTATGATTTAATATTTCACTAATCTAATATCAAGAAAAATAAATATAATATAATGCACACCAAAGTTTGTGGCACAAAGTGGGGGTTAAAACAAAATAAATAAACAACTAAACTAAACATGTATAGAAGACATATACTCACATCAATGTATACAAAATCCTAATACATGCAAGAAAAGAATACAAATGCACTATCTATCTACTCTTACAAATGAGGAATAAAGTTATGAATACTTACTTTTGAAGATGAACCCACTGAGCCTCAATCTCCCAATTGGCCAAGGTGATTCATAAGAGATTGTCATGGTATGTAATGATAACTAAGATAAATCATCTCTAGGCTACACAACTTATCCAAGAATATAAAAGACTTATCCATAAGATGAGATCAAAGATCCCAAAAAAGTATGAATCCTAAAACTTTATTCTCCAAGTAGAATGGTCATAGGCAGATGTTCATTTGCACTTCTTCACTTAATTATTTTCTCTTACAAATGGTGGTAAATGACCTCATATATAAAATATTATTTTATCCTAAAATCAGTCAAGAATGTCAATTATACTAGTTTGACCTAATTGACCTAGCATGTTTTAGGGTATAACTCTCTAAGTTTGTGCTAGGCCAGACAAGAGGCCAACAAACCAAAATAGATAAAAAGTCCCTAAATTGCACTAGGTCGACTAGGTCAACCTAGTTTGATGAATAGGTCAAAAGGATGCTAAGGTAAGAAATGAAAGAATAAATCATGACAATGACAGGAATGGATAAAAAAGAGAAGAATAAGATTAGGGTTATGGTTTTAAGAGGATAGTGTGTGTATGGCAAGTGTAAAAATAAAAAACAATCTTATGAATCACCTATAGTCTAGCCACACCTTTCCCAATCCACCTTTTAAGGCATGCACTCAGAGAGATTGAGAATCAACAAGTTGTTGTAAGATACAAAGTGTCAATAATCAATAAAACTTAAAAATATTGTGTACAATATGAACAAGAAAATTTAAATGGACATAACTTCTCAAAACATGTTCCTCTTACCTCATGACTTCTTATAGAGTCTTTGATCTATTACAAATATTAGGTACTTGTGTGAGAAACTAGGTAGCACTTAAACATTTTTTTTAAATTCTCCTATCCCAATCTACTAGCCTACTTCACCCCAATGGATCATGAATCTATCATGAGGCCAACTATGGAGTACAATATTTTGTTAGGAATATTTAATGTTTTATGAATCATGTCTTTTCATGTGATTATAATTTAAAATTTCAATGTTGCCTTTTGTTTAAATTATTTGCCTTTTAACTTTTTTATGGCTTTTATGATTCCTCCTCCATACAGATTTGCAATAACAAACATGAGTGATAGAAGTGATACAAATGAATGAGCTTTATATTTTGGTTTAGAGGAAGCTCAGTACCTATGAACCAATATGTAATCTCAAGTTTCAACTATATGTATGCTAGTATGTGAAAGGAATAAAAAGTAATAAGGGGACATTCCAAATATATAAATAAATAAAATTATAATGAGACATCTTGTTTTTTAAATAATCATATGGTAGAGAGATATTACTAATGGAATCAAGGTTTGGATAACCAAGTCACAATAATAATTATTTGATTTTTGAGTGAGATAGGATAACAAACAATCACTGTAAAAGAAAAAAAATCCACAAAATAAGCTAATTAATAACCATAAATGTGTAATCATAAAAATAATTATAAGAATCCACAATAAAGAGGGAAGTGAAATAAACCATATAAAACACATAAATCATAATATAATGATCCATGTAAAATGGATAGGTGAAACTAAATGTGACACATAGGTAAGTGTATAAGATTATAAAATTGAATCACAAATCCAATCCAAAAATCATAATGAATAACAATGTGATATAAAAACATGATGTGCTCATAAATACTAATAAATTTGACCATAAATATTATCCATGACATCTAAAACATCTCTATGAATATGGATTTTGATGGTAGCCAAAGTCTCATTGATCCTCATGAAAAGTTTTGCATTCACTTCTAAATTTCCTCAACTAAAAATATAGGTGTAGGTAAATAATAACGATCATGATTGATCTCATACATAGGATAATTGAGAGGAATATATGTATGAATGGGAATAGTTTTTGTGGAGTGAGAAGGAGGTGCCACCATTAAATAAAGAGGAACCTTATTATGTGGCAAACATATGGAATGAGGAATAGTTGGTATAGGTGTCGACTGTGGGTGATCATGAGGGTTTTGTTAGAGACTATGTAATTCATTAGTATGATGTGTACCACAATTTTTCCAAAGACAATATACCTCCCCATATTTATGGATATATGTAGACAATAGCTTAAGAGGAGGTATAGCCTTATCCTTGGGATAAGTACTGGTAGGACACAATGTGTCAATATAATAACTAATTTTATAAAAATGAGTGGAAAAGTGGTTATATATCCCATATAATAAATAGATACATTTATTAGTAGGATTTGCATTCTTACTAACCTAAGAGGTAAAAGAACAAGCCATGGGCAACTAATATAACTAGCAATATTTGGTCGAGTGACTTAAAATTTTTATGGATATCATAATAACGTTGATCATCCCATTAGGTGAGCATGGGATCAAGCTATGGTAAAGGAATAAGGCCATCACTAGGGGAAGGTATGGTTGGAATAGAAACTAGACTAGGTTCATCTGAAGGTAGATCAAGAGTAGAAACTAGACTAAGATCAACTGAAGGTGAGGTTAGTCACGTATAAGGATTAAGAATAGTAGATAACATCTTTTGGGGATGTAAATATAAGTATCTTGGTATATAAAAAATTGGTAAGGATGTATCATGGCATGATCCATGATCATGCTCCTTGGGGGATCTACTATAGATAAAGGTGTACCATGTGAGTACTCCATCTCTACTATGTGACAAATAGGAAGAAGATGAGTATTAGATACTATAAAGGTAAGAATGCTAAAATATGAACAAAAAAAACTAAAATAAAGAAGTGTGATATTGAATAATTTTAGCATTTATATCCTAGATAAGCTCAAATAAAAAAGGGTCATCTAAATCATAACCATTATCATAGTTAGGTGTATGTAAGTTAATGTACATGTAGGTATGACTTTTTTTTAAAATATGTGTGATGGATAAAATGTCTAGTCTTGGTTAAGAACATGGGTATATCATCAATAGATGGCTAACATAACTGAGGTTATAAAGAGGGAGGAAGTTGGGAGATAATATGAGGGGATAGATCAAAAGTTTTGATCTTTAGGCTAATCTCATCTAGATCATCATCATCATCATCATCATCATCATCATCATCAGAATCTATGAGGTTAGGTGGAATGTTCCTAATTATTTTAAGGTGACCATTATAACACTAAGTAGAATTGATTGGATAATTGAAGAGTTAAGATTACTTAAATGGGATGTTAGGCAAAGGTTCAAGGGTAGGAATTTTAAAGACATGATGTTCTTGAAATTGTTCAAAATTCCAAGGGTTTATATCTCTTTGAATCTTATAAATAGATTCATCATAAGGGAATTTTATCCATTGGTATGTAGATGAGGAAACTTCTCTCATATAATGTTTTCAAGGTGTACATAGAAAGATATTATAAGAGAGGGGAAAGATAAGGATCATAAATTTCATGTATATGGTGATAGGAGGGATAGTGATGGGAAGCCAAACATAACATAGAGGAGTCATTTTCCTTATATCATGTAATTTACATGTGTTACATGTGGAATTGAGGTTGCATTAGAAATATCCAAGTGTCTTAATCAAATCAAGGAAGGCAATTTAATTACATGAACCTTAGTAATTAAGGAATATTTAACATGGATATCACCAATTTAGATGCTAATTAATAGAGGAGGATAATACACACAAATTAGAATCTCATCGAGATCATGGAAGTGATAGGAAACTTAAGGGAAAGAGAATTATACACTATTTCATCAAAAATTATGAACATCTCTTCACATTGTTGAAGGACATTATCTTTAGATCTAGACAAGGTAGCTTCACATCCTACTTGAGTAGGATGATGGATGTTAATTTCAAAAAACAATTGCATTAGATGGTTTTAATGATGGGGATATGTTCACATTAACTTGAGGAAATTTATTTGAGATGGCAGATAAAAACATTCCACAATGAAATCTCATTCATCATAACCCATGGGAGGATTTCTAGATATAAGAACATATTGTTATAAGATCTCCTATGAAGGAGGGTTATAAGTAAAATTAAACTTGTGTTGATAAGGTGTAGTTGGTTTGGGTTGATTACAAGTGGGTTGATTGACTTCAGATGGTGTGATGATTGGTTGAGGTATTTATTTTGGTTGAGGGGGAAGAAATAATATTAGATGTTTGGGGAATGTTTTATTATTGTGTGGATGTTGGGGGAATACTAGAGATGGTGTGAGAGGTATAGTCAGGTTGAGTTGTCAAGAGTGGTGCTTGGAAAGTTATAATATCCTCTTTCCCCAATTTCTTTAAATGGGATGGGGAAGTTTCTTGAATGACATGGAATGATTAAGAGCTGTGATGTGTTGTTTTTGGATTGGAGTCAATAAAAAAAAACTATTCTTTGCATGTTAGTAATATTAACCACATTTTCTTCATTAGTAGTGAGGTCTATAAGACTTTCAACATTATTTTTAAGAGTAGGCTTGTCAATGTTATCTTTATGGTTAGGAAGAGGATATTTGTATATAAAATGATGAGCATTATGTTGATTCAAATTTTGGTTTCTATTTTATGTTCCATGGGATTTAAAATCTATGGCATATGCTTGTTGACACTTGTGAATAAGTGTTTCATGATCAAATTTTGGACCAATAAGAAAATCCATAGCTAGATTACATAATTTTCTACAATTATCAAGAGAATGGCCCTAACTTAGATGAAAGAAACAAATAATAAATTATATCATATCATTATTTCATTAGATGAGTGGGGTAAAGATCTTATGTTAGAGGTCTTGTAAGATGATTTTGAAGCTTAGATAAAGATTATGGTCTATTGACATTAGTGTGGTTAGGTTGAAAAAATTTAGGAGTAAGAGTGTTTTTTGAAAGGGGATCATGGTCCATATCATTGTGTGGAGATATTGCTTGAATGTTATTAATAGTGTCATAGGTATCAATAACACCATCATTAGTTGTATGATAATTCTTTTTTTAATGTTCACACAAGTGCCCATTTTAGGTTGATATGGTTAAAATTGATGTATGAGGATGTATTATTTCTTAGTTTTGTCAAGGGATTCTTTTAAAGTTCTTAGAGAGAGTCCTAACCTGATATTGTAATTTGGGGTAGAGATCATTAGTTAGTAGGTAGAAAAGGTTATCATCTACCATTTTGTGCTCATATTTTTTAGATAAGTTATTCAATTATTTGATGAAGGCTTGTGTTGTTTCAGTTTTAAGTTGTTTACAATTCATAAAGTGAGATAATTTTTTCTTGAGAAGATCACTAGTTTGGAACTCTTAGACTAGTAAGTTAACCAGGTCTTCAAGGTTAGTGATAAATGGGTTTTTAATTGATTGTGCCAATAAAAATAATCTTGTGAGAGTTCTTTAGATAAATTTTGGTAGTGGAAAAGGTGATAAGTTTCAATAAATATTTATAAATGTTACCAAATGTCTTTAAGCATATTGTGGGATCAACAAACTCAATTTATGTGATGGTGGATGTGATACCTCCTATGTCAATATTAGCATTTTGAGGTACAAGAGGTTCATTTTTTTATTTTTATTTTTATTTTTATTTTTATTTTTATTTTTTATTTTTTGTTTCTTATTAATGATGGATCATTGAGGGATAAGGTTACCATTGGAATACCTAGGATGGGGTGAGGGCCATTCAAATTTTGTGCTCCCCATGAAATTGGTTGAGGTTGGTTTTGTAGATTAATGAGATAGTTTTGCATCTACATAATTTGATTTGTCTGAATGGTTTAAAAGGTATGTATTTAAATGATAATTTTTAATAATATTTTATTAGTTGGATAACATTTTTAGTAGAGTGCATATCATGTGATGCATTATTATTAGTATTTATAGCTTGAGTTTCATTATGAGTTAGTAGCATGTACAACACTAATGTCAAGAGAAACATTGGTATCAAAATATGCACTAGTGGCATGTGAAGCATTGGTATCAAAATATGTGATAGTGATATGATTAAGGGGAAAATTATTTTTAAAAATCCCACTAGAATTCGAACTCACCACATTAGTATAGATACTTGGAATGGAGGTTGAAGAAGACATATAAGAATATGTCATGGTGTGTGAAGGAGACATAATATAAGGAAAAGGTTTAGATGCAAAGAAAGTGGTTCCATGAAATATATAAGAGAATGTAATGGAGGGTGAAGGAGGTTCTTCTACTTGAGGACCAATCATAAGACTATAAATGGTTGAAGGGTATTTTCCTCTATGTTGAGGAAATTTGTTTATTAAGAAGAGAATTTCAGTTGTGTAATATAAATCATGCTCATTTTCTATGGAGAATAAATTATTACAAATTGAGGATGAACGGGGAAGATTCCAATAATTGGTAGTGTTAGTGGCAACATTTCCATTGCTTTCATCCAAGGTGGGTGCCATAAGTTGTGTCTTGGGAAACCTATTACGATTCACAAAAATCATCATGTTGACTAATTTAAATCTATAATACCCTCAAATAGGAAATTCATGATGAAGGAAAGTAGAAAAAAAATTGATGGAAAGAATGTTTAGTTGATAAAATATGTAATCAAATCAATCTATAATATTTTATAAAATAGGAAACAGAATATGGAACAAAGGACATAATCATTATTATATCCCAATTTTCCTCTAGACTTATTATTACTAATTCTATTATTAATAATGCATTTAATTGATGTGTTAAGTAACTCAAATTCATTATATGATGATTATGGAAATTATTTATTACTTATGATCATGATTTTTAATTGATTAGGTAGCTGCTTGTATCATGTATGGTACATTTTAATCATGATTAAGCATTAATTTCTATTACAATAGTTTATTATGGTTTTAGGTGATATGGTTTAAATACTATTCATTTGTATTGAGGTGGATATAGGATGGATTACACCCTAATTACTATGAATGAGGATTATTGGAATAGATGGTGCAAATGGAGACCAATGGGGAGAGAGAAAATGGATAGGTGAAACCCAACACACACACCACATATAGTAGGATTGTTTGATAATAGCTAGTTGATTTATATTTCTTTCAACATGCTTTTAGGTTACTAATGTGTTTTCATCATGTGGATTTCATTGATTATTATGGTTTAATATTGTCTAACATAGTAGTTTGTTTGCATTTATGAGTTTGGAATTCATATATGTTGATCATACTCCCTTGACTATGTTTATATGGCATGTGACTTGGAGAAGTATAGAAAATGTTTACTTAAGTAAAGTGGAATGTTTACTTAGTTTACTTTAGGTATATATAGTTATCATAATTTGTGTTTTGAAAGCTCATGATTGGTCTTGATATCATGAATTAGTATTTTCCTATCTTAATGAGGATTTTATTTTTTCTAGTAATAATCAAACTAAGATTTAATTATGTTATTAATGTTTTGTAAGGTTTGGTATAATGTCTAAAATTAAACTTTAAGACGTGACAAAGTTAACAAAATACATTATTTTGATTGAAAAGGAATTTGTTAGAGTTATTCACAAGATTTTATAACATTAGGCAATAATAATGTGTTAAAGGCTTGAATATATAACCAAGGCACACGATATTAATCATGTCATTATACTGTGGTATGTTTAAAGGCATGTGTTGAGATCTTAATAAGGTTTATTATTTTATTTATGGCTTAAAGTTAATTTCATATTCAATAACTAGAGTTTTCACCT
>JARHVA010005361.1:337500-375000 GCA_037957365.1 Torreya grandis
ATGTGTAAGGAATATTTTTAGGAATTGAAATAAAAGACTCATCTTGACACTAGTGTCAAGATTTATTCATCTATATGGTCAATTCTATGTAATAATTGAATGTTCAAGAGATGGCCTTGGAGGATTTCTCATGCAATAAGGTTTTATTTTATCTTATGAGTCCAAAATTTTGAAACTATACGAGGTAAATTATGCCCCACATGATCTATAATTAGCTGAAATTATTCATGTCTTATAGGTTTGGAGGTATTATCTATTAGGAAAACCATTTTAACTCAAGATTGATAATGTGGGACTCAAGTATGTCTTTACCCAACCTAACCTAAATTAACATCAGAGGAAATGGTTAGATTTATTGTAAAATTATGCTTTTGATATCAACTATATTAAAGGCAAGGGAAATAGGGTTTTAAATGCCCTTAGTCTTGAATGGTATATAACAACATAGGCTACTATCAGGATTACTTTTTATGATAAAGTGGTGAAATTATTTCCATGATATGAATTTTATGAACAATTAAATATAGCATTGGCTCAAAATGCTTAGGATTCTAAGTTTGAGGGATTCAAGATTGAAGATGATGGGTTTTTTGGGTATAAAGGATGAATTTATGTATTGGATAAGGAGAATTTGAGGATTGTAGTACTTATAAAACTACACAATGTTCCTTATTCAGGATATCTAGGTGGGACTAAGCTCTTATCAAAGTCAAAACCTTTATATTTATGGAAAGGAATCAATAAATATTAATCTAATTTTGTTTTTTAATGTTTATAATGTCAATGATTTAAGGATGAGCATGCCCATGTCATTGTGCTATTATAAACACATTTTATACCAGAATGGAAGTGGTAGGTAATTAGTGTGGACTTTGTCTAAGAGTTTTTGATGTCTTAGAACTGATATGACTTTATCTTGGTGGTTTTTTATAAACTCACAAAAGTATCTCACTTCATTTCTTGTAACATTTTAGATTATGTACTTGTTTACCATTTTTGACCCCTAGGTCAAAAGGGTCAACCCCTATAGTTTGAAAAAAAATCATAAGGCTCTCCAAGCTTGTATATGTTCACCTTGTTCTTATATTGGTCTTGTACTATCTTACAAGTGGTTAATTGAATCCTTGTTTAGAATTATTTAAAGTTTTGTTCTCTTTATGTTCTTATGTAGTTTGGAGGTCATTTTAAAAAAAATGTTATTTATCATGTGTGTTTAAGGTTATATTATTGTGATGAGTCATAATATGAGTTGTAGTCATGCATTTATGGTCATCTAACCATGTATTGATCTTCCACCATATTTTTCAATACACCCTAAGGTCTATTAAGTCATTCTAGGCCAAATTTGAGGAATTGTACATAATTTTTAAATGGACAAGCACATCAATAGAGATTATAATGTGCATGGTGTTTGGAGATGCTCAGAGAATGGTTAGAGTTAGATAAATTTGTAGACCAATATCAAAAGATAGAGAATCCTTTGAAAGAGGAAATTTTTAAAAACTTGTATGGACAAGAGGGTCCACCTTTAGGTGAAAATGAATATAAAACTATATTTTCAACTTCATCACATTGAAAACAAACTTACGTAGGTGTTGAGAGGTCAAAAGATGCAAAAAACCAGTCAGTAACCTAGTCAAGCTCTTCACAAGATCAAGAAGGCCATAATTTTATACTTCATTCATGAAAATACAAAGGAGTTGGGTAAACTTCTCATTGTCATAGGAGATACTCATAATTTTATTAATATTCATGAAAATATTTAAGGGTGTAAGGGGATGAGCCATATGAACCATCATCATCAAGATAGGCAATAAAAAACCCTTAGTAAACCATATTGGATCATGTTTTACACTAATTTTATGCATTGTGGAGATATTTCAAGCATGATTAGTGTTTTATAATTTATATATAGGTATGATAAACCATTCCACATTTATTTCCATCAGATTGGAATGTATGAACATCAAGTACTAAAAGAGGAGCCTCCATGACAGCTATGCCATAGGTTTGCATTTTGAAGTTTTGAAGGAGTTGATAGTTTTCATTCATATATGTTATGATTTAATGTTTTCCAAAATATTATCATCTCATTAAATACTCTCCAAAATTATTGGGCATTCCATACTAGTCCTCTAAGTGGCATTCATTTTCTCAGCTTGAAGGCCGTCTTTTGATGCTACCTACAAAGATGGATTCAAAAGTTTTTTCACAAATTTTACAAGTCATATGGAGATTATGAACTTATAATAAATGTAATTATTTAATTTAAATACATTCTTAGGATTTATAATATTAATCTTGCATCATGTGAAGGCTTAAGGCATGTGAAATATAGACCTATAGGTCTATAAACATATAGGTCTACATTTTATGAGAAATGGTATTGAAATGTGAATCAATATTAGATTTTAAAGGCATAAATAATGAATTAAATGTATCTTTTATATATTTTGAGAGATTCATGATCAATGGATAAGGTGTGATTTCAGAAACTAATGCCAAAGATACATCAATAGTACCTATAGGTAGAATGGAAAGGTTTGAACAATTTAAAATGTTGTCAGAATGGAGAATATTTGAAATGTATATGTGAGATCAAGAGAAAAAAAGAGAAATGTCTAGTTAGAGTATAAATTTCATAGTTTTATCATTATATTACCAATACATTGAGAAAGTGAAAAACCTAAACATGTATGTTATAGGTAGAGCAAAATGAAGCATATATGTATGGCCATGCAGAGGAAAGTGCTAAGAAGTTTGTAGATGGATTGGTTTGAATGTGAAGGATAATTAAATGAAGTTAATATAATATATTTTTTTAATAATATATTTGTGAGTTCCAAGTTTCAAATTTTAATATTTAAATGACTCTCAACCCATCACCTACATCCATGTCTTGAGTAGATACAAAAGAGAAGATGTATGATTGTGAGGATGTGAGGTAATGAAAAAGTTATAGAGGGTAAAAATAGTATAATAAACTCTCAACACAATATAATATATAATTTATATTATTATTGACTTATATATTGAGGCTATAAACTCTAAAATTTAGTCAAAACCCTAATGATTACCTACAAGACTACTAGAGTAAATAAAGTTATTTTTCAAACTTGATAAGAAACCACACACACAATGGACTTAATGTGTATTTGAATTAAAAATTGAATATAATCACTATTAAAAAAATAAAACTAAAGATAATGATAACATAAAGTGATTAAATCAATTTCCCTTTAACCCCTATAGTCACATAGTCAAGTGCTCCTACATGCCTGCCTACTCAAGTAAAAGATGCATGTTTTGTTAGAAGAGAGGAGGTATGAGAGAAAATAATTCAAATGAAAATGATTATATTTTTATATAATTACTCCTATATGGTATTAATATTCAATTAATATGATGCCAAGGTTAATAGGCCTATTTAGGCCTATTAAGCCTAAGACTAGACACACAAGCTTGTGTGTACATTTGTGATAAAAGTGGTTCATTGAGGGTAAAATGAGAAACTAATGGAACTAATAAGTTTATAATGATTGAAAAAAACCTATATTATAATACATAAGTATATCAAAATAATAAAATGACCATTTGGCCTACAAGACATTCTCAATCCCCTTTTAAGTGTAAATTATAGTTTAAGACCCAGGTTCTCTCACTCAATGTGACTCAAACCTTGTAAATGGGGTATAATTCTTTTAAATTATTTTTAATGGGTATCCATAATTAAATATTTTTTCATTAGATATTAGTTGAGGTTCCTGACATGTATGAATAATGGTTAAGACTACATAGCACTCTTTATTGGCATAGTAGAGACCCGAAGAACACTTTCTCAAGTTTAGAGCTATAATGAAAAGTTACATGGGATATTGAAAACATAGGGGTATTTGAATATAATTATGTAATTTAATTTTTTGGCCTTATTTTATGAGTTAAGGCCCTAGGGTTTATGAACATCGTTAAGAACTTGAACCACTCTAAACCTTCCTTAAACCCTAATAAGGACCCGATGAGAAAGATTGGCTTCTAAAGTGCCTAAAATGATTTTTTTTAATATTGAAACCACTTATACATAGTTATTAACTCTATTCATATTATAACCATGAAATTTTATTGTACTTTCAACTATATAAATACATTAAATGTTAAGTTTTTATAAGGATTTGATCTCAAAATAGGGTATCTAACCTCAAAGATAGATGTAAACCATTATAAAATATGTATTGATGTGTATTATACTTATTTAGGTCCAAAAATACATACATTTAACCCTTAAAATGGTCCTACATGTCTAATTATTGAAGGTAATGTGTAAATGGCTTTTCAAAGGCTAAGGTTTTTGGCCATTTCATGGTTCACCTATCTACACAAGGTATCAAGTCCTAAAATTTGACATGGAGTATGGTAATGAGGTCTTAAAATTGAACCAAATATTTATTTTTAGTTTCAAATTTAGAGGATAAGTGTGAAGCAAAATCTTAGTTTTTAGTTCTAAAGACCTAATTGAGGCCTAATTAGAGAGAGAAATAAGGTGAATAATTACACTTCCACTAAGATTTGGGTCATAAAATTTGGCACAGATATATAATGGAATGATAATTACTTAAAATTATTCCTATATTAAAAATATCATCCATATATTTTCCTATACAGAGAGATTTGTGTGTTTTCACTGTTGTAAGGATTAAAGGCAAGTGAGAGCTTAAGATGAAAAATGAGGTATTTGAGAGTGTTTGATGGATCCAAATGGGTTTATTAAATTATATTATGAATGAGAAATTCCATCCATATATATAATCTACACTCATAAATTTGGTATCAAAATTTGACTTACAAGAAAAGATAGGTGTGGTAAGACAAATTGGACTTAAAGAAACCTAAGAGGTGTAATAATCATTGCAATTTCAATATTTAAAGTTTATAAAACTGATGTAAAGTATTCAAAACAAGGGTAGAAATTAGTTCAAAATTACTTTATGATGGACAGTGCCACTTGTCACTTTCCAAGTCAAGAGAAGTGAAATATGAAGAAGAAAATCAAGGTGTCAAGCAAATATGAAGAATCACATCCCATTTGGAAGAAGATGCATATTCAAGGAAGAAACATGTATTCAAAGACCTGATGAAACTATTATCCAAATTATTATTTATTTTAACTCCTTATTAACACTTATCATTGTCCTCTTTTATGCCCTTTCTCTTTCCTCTACTCTCATGTCTCTATATAAACAACCTTGTTTAGCATTATGTGCATCCTCTACCTAGTTATGGTGAATCCCTACATATTTTTATTCCTTTGATAAATGAGAAACTAATGGTTTTACCTAATCCTTTGATTGCATTTAGTGTGTGTGTATGACTAGTTGATCTTATCAAGTGTTTTTCTTTGTCTTCCTTGGCATGTTGTCATTTTGTAGCACTCATATGGGTTTATGGAAATGATTTTTTTGGATAGAGATCCAAGAATGAATTATAGATTTTGGATGAATCTTAATTCAAATTTGGGTACTTAGTTGAAATTTAATATATTTTACCATCTAGAAATAGATAGACAAATAGAGAGAGTTAATATGGTATTAGAATATATTCTAAGGATGTATTACATGGATCAATAGTACACGTGCGAATACTACCTTACATTGGTTGAGTTTACCTATAGAAACTCATACCAATGAGATCTAAAAATGGATCTATTTGAGGAATTGTATGGAATAAGGTATAGAACACCAATCAACTAGGACAAATTAGAAAATAGGGTAGTCTTTGGTTTGGATATGCCTATTTAAATGGAAGAACAAGTTAATTTAATAAGGTAAAGGTTGGATAAATACAATGATAGAGATAATAGTTATGCTAATCTAAAAAGAATGGCAAGGAAATTTTAAACTAGATATAAAGTATTTATATGTGTAAAAGCATAGAAAAGATCAATCAAATTTGGTAAATCATCTAAGTTATCTCCTATATATGTGGGACCTTTCACAGTTTTAGAAGTTATCAATCCTATGGCATACAAACTTTCTTTTCCACTAACTTTAGCACTCATGCATAATATTTTCCATGTGTCCTATCTTAAAAATTATGTTGTTGATCCTGCTCATGTGTTGGATTGGAATGATTTAGAGGTTCTAGATCTTGGAATTATGACAATATAAGTAGTCATAATAATTAACACTCATAAACATAGTTTGATTAATGGATAAGTGTCATACTGCAAGGCCTAATGGGACCAATATTTTGAAGATAGTGATGCTTGGGAAGATTATGAAGAGTTGCATAAACTATTTACTTAGTAATTTGATAACATTATGTTCTCTTTTCTACTAAACATTATTTTATTTCATAAATATTATTGAAATTAGTGTCATCGAGATGATGACTAGTTTTAGGGGGGAAGGATGTTACATCCTTATTTTCCTCTAGACTTATTATTACTTATTTTGTGGTTAGTAATGGGTTTACTTGATGTGTTAAGTAACTAAAATGAGTTATACAATGAGTATGGATAATTTTTATTGATTATAATCATGATTGTTAGCTTATTAGTTGGTTGTATTATGTATGGTACATTTTAATCATGATTACACATTAATTTATGTTATAATATATTATTATGGTTTTAGATGATATGGTCTAACCACTATTCATTTGTACTAAGGTATATGCAGGATGGATTCCACTCTTGTGACTATGACTAAGGGAGGGTATCATCAAAGAAGATGGTGTAGATGGAGACAAATGGGGAGAGAAAGAATAAAAAACATGAAACCCAACACAACCCACATAGATTAAGATTGTTTGATAATAGCTAGCTAATTTATATTGCTTTCATGGTGATTTTGAGTTACTAATCTATTTTCAGCATGTGGATTTGATTGATTATTATGGTTGCATGTTATCTAACTTGGTAGTGTGTTTTCATTTATGGGTTTGTAATTATTATATGTTGATCATATTCCATTAACTAAATTTATATACCATGTGACTTGGAAATGTATAGAAAATGTTTCCTTAGGTAAAGTGGAATGTTTACTTCGTTTATGTATATATAGTTGTCATAATCTGTGTTTAAAAAGTCTTTGATTGTTCTTTTTATGACATGAAGTATGATTTTTATATCTTAATGAATATTTCATTTTGTCTAGAAATAATCAAATGAAAACTTAATTTTGTTATTTATAAGTTATATGGTTTGGTATAAGGTTTGAAATTAAATCATAAGACATGATGGAATTGGAAAAATCTATTATTTTGATTGAAATGGTATTTATTTGTATTATTGACAAGGTTGTTTAACCTTGGGAAATAATAATGTTTTAAAGGCTTAAATATCTAACCAAGGCATAAGATATTAATCTTGGCATTATACTATGGTATATTCAAAGGCATTACTTGAAATATTAATATGGTTTATTATTTTGATTATGGCATAATATTTATTTCATGTTCAATAACTAGAGTTTTAACCTTTTTTATAAGGCATGAATCATATAAATTTAATATATTTTGAATCATTTCATGTTTCATGGTATTGTATAGGTGATTGATTTATTCAATGAAATAATTGAGACGCTAATGTTTTAAAGCTATTATGCAATGTAGAATATTCATGGGAATTAGGGAAAAATTTCATAAGGTTCTAGACTCTTTGAATCATCATGGAACACATGAGTTGAGATAAGTTGCATCTCATATCCATTTTGAGGATTTTTAAATGGAAAACCGAACTAAGGAGATTTTATGGGAAATCATGTCAAAGATTTCAGTAAACTAGTTTGGAATTGATGGAGATAAAATGGACATATGGATGGTGGAGAAGACATGACAAAATAGACAGAGAAGAAAATACTTGGGGAACAAGTAAGAATTTTTGGTTTTGGCTGAGATAGAGGTAGGTTATATTTTTTAAATTCTTTATTTTTCTTCCTTAAATCATTATGAGAATGCATATTATGGCCATTGATGGATTTTGATAAATTTTAGAAGATATGTTTTGTTTTTTTAAAATAGAAAAAGAAAATGGGTTATTTGTGCTTTACCCTATGAATGTGTATGACCCATCTAGAGGGCCAAGCACTATAAAACCCTTACTCCTCTTTTGTTTATGGTTGTGTGTATTCTTGAAATTGAACCCAAATTTATAACTAGGGTTCCCATGAGATTTTGATATATTCTCAAAAATGATTTTGATTGTGTATTAGATTACTATAATACATGTTCAAACCTTAAACTAGAGTTAACCTTACCAGTTGTTTATAAATCTTGGCATACATTCATTTGAATTCAAATAATGATGTTAATAAAATTTAGATAGTTTATTTGTAAAAATAATAGTGTGAGGGTTTAGACCCTATACTATCTTTTATTGGGTTCTAAATATTTTTCAAAGGATGATATTGACTATGTATATTTTATTACTATTTATAATGGCTTTTGATTTAAACCCATTTATAAGGTTGAGCTACCCAGATAAAATATGAATGGAAGTTTGTGTTGAGACTTTTAGATTTGTATGTTTGATAATTGAGAGGATATAATATTAGGTTTTTGTTTTAGTTTAAATTTGTTGATTTAAATTTTATATATAAAGGGTCATTTGAATGTGACCCTGAAATCAGATCAACCCATCCATAGTATCAAATTCAAAGGACACTTAGAGACTGAACTATGTATGCAATTATTTTTCATTGGTAATAAATAGATGTGTATTTATAATTCTAAATATTATTATATTTTTTTGATCTAGGTTGAATTATCGACTCAAATTAGTCGAACTATAGTCTTGTGGAAATTTATGGGGAAGCATATACAAAATTAGAAGTAGAATATGTATGATTGATAATATATGTGTATGAATTTTATTTTCATAAAGAAATAAAAACATATAATACCCTCAATTTTCAATGATATATTTAAGTAAACAAATTCTATGGTTTGTTAGCCTAGTTCTTGATTGTGGAAGAATGAGCATTTGAATTTCAGTTAGATTATGGTTCAATTAAACAATGTTTCCATTTTTTGAGTATGGAATATTTAAAATAGATTATTGCATATTATATATCATTATTCAAATGTGTAATGTGGATATATGAAAGGCCAAGCTATGTATTTAGATATGTGGGATGATTAAATTTGAAAAAGAGTTGATTAAATTACTTTGAACATGTAGTTTGATGTTAGATAATATTTAAGGAACATCTCATGGATTATATTGAATGAATTTATGCATGTAAATGAATATGTTGATGTGTATATAGTCTAAATACCAATTATATATAGTCAGTCCTATAGCTATCAATCAAATCTGTGTAGTATGGGAGATTACATTTTTGTTCTTGAAGAGAATATTGAACCAATTCAGAAAAAAAATTACTGTATTATGAGAAAAAAAGTAATTTATTCTACCTACATAATCCATATATATATACATATATATATATATATATATACATATATACATATATATATATATATATGTATATATATATGCATATACATATATACATATATATATATATATACATACATATATACATATATATATATATATACATATATACATATATATATATATATACATATATATATATATATACACATATATACATATATATATATACATATATACATATATACATATATATATACACACACACATATATATACATATATATATATACACATATATATATGCATGTATTATAAGGTGTATATATCTCTCTCTATGTGTGTGTGTGTGTACAAATCTAAGCATTTGAATTTGCTATAGCAGAAAGCATATGTGTTTGATTAAATGCTATACTAGGAATATTATGTATATAGTACTAGATATTAAAATATGTTTAAAATAAATTTTATGGATGCTTGAATGTGTTATTTTACATTATTTTTAAATGGATCTTTAAATATAGAGTTTTCTAGTATTTTAATATGTTGTGGCATTTTATATGCGAATATATATATTAAATATTTTGATTTTATGTATTAAATATGGTTTTATATAAAAAAATATTACTAACATTTATTAAATGAGTTATAAAGACTTCACTAATTTACTTAGTGTCACTAATAGTCAGAATTGATGTAATTTGGTTTAGTAGTGTGTGTGAAATTCATAGATCTTAGAGATATTAAAACTATATGAAAACTTTAGCCAAAGTAATGTTTATGGTTTCAAAATTATCATTTCACCAGTTTGATTTAGTTTACATGTATTTCATGGTTTGAACATATGAGTCACAATGAACTTATTTATATTTGAAAACAATCTGAGTAAAGCATGTATCGATTGACTACTAGAATGGGAAGGAGAGTACCATCTGAGTGATTTTCCACACCAACCATGAACCAATTATCTAAAACATGATATACCAATAAGGGAATGTCCCTCCCTTCATGGATGGGTAGATAGTGATAGTGCAAAAATTAAGAAATTCAACTAGAAACTTGTGTGTTGTAAGATAACTATCACATGCAACATACCATAAATAAAAGTATTCTATCATGATATCATGAAATACATGTAAACTAAATCAAACTAGGGAAATGATAATTTTCAAACCATAAACATTAATTTGGCCAAAGTTTTCATATAGTTTTAATATTTCTAAGATCTATTAATTTCACACACACTACTAAACCAGATTACATCAATTCTGACTATTAGTGACACTAAGTAAATTAGTGAAGTCTGTATAACTCATTTAATAAATTTTAGTAATATTATTTTTATATAAAACCATATTTAATACATAAAATCAAAATATTTAATAAATATATTCCCATATAAAATGCCACAAAATATTAAAATATTGGAAAACTCTATATTTAAAGATCCATTTAAAAATAATGTAAAATAACACATTCAAGCATCCATAAAATTTATTATAAACATATTTTAATATCTAGTATTATATACATAATATTCCTAGTATAGCATTTAATCAAACACATATGCTTTGCCCTATAACAAATTCAAATGGTTAGATTTGTACACACACACACACACACATCGAGAGAGATATATACACCTTATAATTAATACATACATACATACATATATATATATACATACATACATATATATATATATATATATATGTATGTATGTATGTATGTATGTATGTATGTATATATATATATATGTATGTATGTATGTATGTATATATATATATATGTATGTATGTATGTATGTATATATATATGTATGTATGTATGCATATATATATGTGTGTGTGTGTGTGTGTGTGTGTGTGTGTGTGTGTGTATGTATATATATATATATATATATATATATATGTATGTATGTATATATATATGTATATATGTATATAAATATACATATATATATATGTATGTATATATGTATTTATGTATATATATACACATATACATATATATGTATATATATACATACATATATATATATAGACATATACATACACACATATATACATACATATATACATACATAATATATATATATATATATATATATATATATATTATGTATGTATATATGTATGAATGTATGTATATATATATATATATGCATGTATTATAAAGTGTATATATATATCTCTCTATGTGTGTGTGTTATGTGTGTGTGTGTGTACAAATCTAAGCATTTGAATTTGCTATAGGGCAAAGCATATGTGTTTGATTAAATGCTATACTAGGAATGTTATGTATATAATACTAGATATTAAAATATATTGACATTGACTTATATCATGTTGGATATTCATTATAAACCATACTTTAGCTTAGGGAAGTCTTGGGCATTGTTATATTTCTAGCCAAGCATCCATATCCCTAACAAAGATGCATTTAGCTCCACTCAAGGTCTTGTTCTACTACCAGCCAAACATCCATAGCCTTGGTAGAGATTACTTGAATCACTTTTGTTTAGAAAGTTCATTTTGATTTTTTTTATGAGATTTTATTTCTATATATATATATATATATATATTTTCTTTTTATAGACCATTTCATCTTTTTGGCAAAGGTTAGGAACCAAGTTAGCCAAGTTTTGGGATTTGGTCAAGTGTCTTATCTTCAATAAATCATCCTTAGATTCAAAATTTACCCTAGGAAAAGAATGTTGTTTAATTCCAAACATGATTATGCTACAATAATTTAAAATTTCATCATACATATGCAATCCTCATCAAAATCAAGTTTAAATCAGAAAAGGACTCAATATTTTAGGGAATAACTAGCCTATTCATTGGTCTTTTATAGTCTCCCCAAAATTAAAACATCAATCTCATATTTTAGACCCATAGTCAACCACACCTACAATCCTGCCTTCAGAAGTCCCATTTTTGAGTGAGTGGATGAAACCCAAGATAAAGACTATCTTGACAAGACTTATTAAGAATAAAGAACATCACAACACAAAACAAACAAAAAATCTACAAGTGTTATATACAAATGAGGACAAGAAAAAAAGAGTAATAAATAAATAAACCAAAGCCCTACACTAACTCCACAAAGATCCTACCTAAAAGATCAAATGGAATATTGTTTAATATATAATAAAACCTTAAAAATTGGCTTCTTCCATTTAATAGATCCTTTTCATGGATAAGATAATTTGTACACTTGTGTCTTTTGTATGATGAATCTTGGCTTCCCACCTCCATTGATACTTTGAACCCAAGATCAAATTAAGACCATTGATCTCTATCTAGCTCTTTTATAACATCTATGTGACCATCAATGACATCTAGATGACCATCAAAATTTATCCTCAATAGTTTCTGACTTGAGCTTAATTATTACATCCTTGTAACTATCAATGATGTTCATGTAACCATTAATGATGTTTGTGAGACTTAGAAAATTTAAACCCCTATGCTCCTTAACCTGGGCTTAATTATGACATCCTCAAAATCATCAATGATGTGCACATCACTACTAATGACTTCCATGAGACTATCAAAATATAAACAATCTGCACAAATTTATTCAAATATTTTGGTCATTAGGACTTTTATCTTTAGCATTTTGGTCTTCAAAACTTTTGTCTCAGGCCTTTTGTTTCTGACATCTTTATTGTTATTCAATCTTTGGGTCATCAGGACTTTTGTTCCACAACATTTATTTAGGAATTTTGTTCTATGGCACTTTGGTTGGGATAATTATTTTTGATATTTTGTCTGAAATAAATTCCCCAAAGCAATTGACCTTTACATTTTTCTTAAAGTAATCAACTTTAACAATTTTCTCAAATTATTATAATTTTATTGGGATTTTTGTGAAAATAAAATACCCATAAGAGTTTGGATTTATAACCTTTTAGTATACAAATTATCTGATGGAAAGAGGCCTTTGGGATTTTTTCTAGGGATAAAATATCCAAAATAAATAGGTTTCTAGGATTTTTGCTATCTCTTTAGCAAAAACATAAAATTTTATCAAACTTTGTACACATGTAAAACTCCTAAATAAAATAGACCTTTAGAAATTTTGTTTAATAAAAATTATTGAAGGAAATAGACCTTTAGCATATGATAATTAAATATATAATTAACACTTATCCAATTTGAAATGAAACTTGACTTCCATTGAAGACTTAAAAAATAAGACTTGGGATAAAGACTTAGGCATTTAAACTAGACAAGGGCTCAATTGATTCAATGCAATTTTGGGCACTAAAATTGCCTCTCACTCAAGGATGCATACCCATTATAGGTGTTTAATGAACCCTAAAATGTAAGACCAAGTTCCAATCTAGTGGGCCATGGATTCAAGACTTAGTAATTTATGCAAATACTCATAGAGGCTCAATAAAACATGGAGGACTAACAAAAATAGATCAAGAAGATATAAAAATGAACACATGATATAAACATGAAAGGAAATAGCATAACCAAGGCCCAAATAAAAGTGGTGACAAAGCAACAAAAGAACAAGATAGAAAAAAACTATACATTATATAATAATGTACACAGGCTACAAACTCAATCAAAGAAGTGTTTATGATATCTACCATTGACTGGAAGCTTTAATATTTCACCATTTGAGTCTCTAAATAATAAATTATGCTCCCTAATATAAAAATCAATGGAATAATGACCCATCCACAAGGCATCAAATTTACCATGCTTTTATTTCTCATCATCCCTGCTATCCCAAAGTAAAAGCTAATCACCTACATGGAAAGTTCTTAGAGTGACCCTCCTATCAAATATCTTCTTTAGATTTTCCTTTAACTTGAAATGCCTTTGATGAGCTTGTCTTTGAATATAATCAAACTCAATAATATAGATCATCTTGATTTCATAGTGGTTGCTGTGTTCATCATCCTCTAGTTGCTACATAAGTTGATAAGTTGCCAATTATAGATTCATAGGCAAAAATGATTGAGCTCCATAGATAATATCAAAAGGGATTTTTCTTGTATATATCTTAGATATGATCTTGTCATCCCACAAAGAAAATTTTAGATGTTTTTCCTACTTATTAGTATTTACTTCCAATGTTCACCTAATGATTTTGAGCAAGTTCTTGTTACTAGATTTTACTTGTCTATTCCCCCAAGGGTTTTAATTAGAGGCATATGTCAATTAAAGCCTATACTCTTTGCATAATTATACTAAAGTTTTGGATTTTAAGATCATAACATTATCATTAATAACTTTAATAGGTACACAAAATTTGAAAATAATCTAATTTAACAAAAAATCCATAATTACCTACTGTGTTTCTTTCTTTTTAGGGACTGCTTCAACCCATTTGGTGAATTAGTTAGTTGCAACTAGTATCCATTTGTGTTTAGTACTTGAAGATTCAAAAATTTATCTAATGAAATACATTCTCCACTATCTGTATGGGACTTCAATTATCATGAGTTGTAAGGGAAGAGAACTTGAAGCTTTCATCCTCCCAATAAAGCATTGACATTTCTCACACCTTTTGACTATCTAAGCAACATCTTTGAATAATGATGGCCACCAATAACTATCTCTTAGAATTTTATGACTTTAAACCTTTGTAATAAAATGGCCACCACATACTCCACTAAGGAAGTCTTTAATTAGGTCAACATTTTATTCTTATATCATGCATCTTTAAAGAACCCCACCTAAATTCTTTCATGCTAGTCCATTCTCAGTCAAGAGGTGTTTTTGGGAAACAAGATTAAGAGTTCTCATTTGATTCTTGTCCAAGTCAATGTGATAACTTAGATTTTTTAGGTAGTAATCAATATCTCTATACTATAAAGATGTGTTAAATTGACTCAAGGAATCATCAATATTAAAAACAATAGTGTTGACCTCAACATCTTGCAAATTGGTCTCAACTATAAGCTTAGATAGACCCATCCCTATTACTAACTTGATTTTTGAATATCCATGTCATACTCTTGTAACTTGTTGGCCCACCTACATCTCTTGCTAGAAACCTTAGTCTGATTCAAGATGTACTTCACCATTATGTGTAGGACATAAGCAATAATATTTGAACTCGTAATATAAGACCTGAACATCTTTACATCTTTTAAGAGATTGAAAGCTTGTTTTTCTATAATGGTATAATTTAGCTCAAGAACTTGCATAAATTTGATAAATAAAGATATAGGTTATGCATGACCATCTTCATTCTTTTACACTAAAATAAAAATAATAGTGTTATATGATGAAAAATCAAATATCTAAAATGACTTAGTATAATTAGTGTTGTCCAAAATAGGGTTAGAGTTCAAAGATCCTTTAATTTCACTAGATGCTTACATGACCTTCTACTCCCACTTGATGATTTGATCCTTCTTCATCATTGAAATAATAAGAAGAGTGATCTCTAAAAAATTGAGTACAAACCTCCTTAAGAAATTAATTTGTTTAAAGAAAGAATGAATTCCATTCTTGGACTGTGCGATAGGCACTTTGTCAATGGCTTCTACCCTTTTGAGGTTAATCATGACACCATAATTAGACACTATATGTCCCAGTAGCTTTGAATTTTATACTTCAAAGTGTCATTTCTTAGGATCAAGTAAAATGTTAAATTGCCTACATCTAATCAACACCTACTCTAGATGCTCCAAATGTTCTTTTCTAGTCTTGGAATACACATTAATGTCATCTTGAAACATAGCTATCAAATTGTTAATTATCCCTACAAAATCAAAATCCAAAGCTTGCTAGAAATTTGAACCAACATTTATTAACCTGAAGGCATCCTTATATATACATATGTTCCCCAAGGCATAGTAAACACAATATTAGATATCTTAGATTTCTTTAACATAACCTAGTTATACCTTGAAAATCCATCTAATGTGGATAACCTCTCTAATATAGTGACACTTTGTAGTAGGTTCTCCATAATGGGTAGGGGATAATTATCTTCTAAAGAAGCCTTATTCAAATTTTATAAATCCACATACAAGATGTCACCATTCTTCTTTTACATAGGGACTAAATTGGAAACCCATGATGACTATGTGATGGGTTAAATGATACCACCATCGCTTAGATTCTTTAATTCATCCTGCATCATGTTAGATAAGATGCGGTTAATGAGCCTTTGTTCCTTCTAGAAAGGCTTAATATCAGTCTACAATGGGATTACAAGATAAAATAAGTCTTACCTATATGATTTCAACTCTGTATAAGACAATGCTAGACAATCTTTGTACCTTTTAAGTAGTTATATATAATATTTCTTACCAACTACACTTAAGTGATCACCTAGACAAACATTTATTGGATTATCATGAGAAACCAAATCAAACTATCATGTATTTTAAAATAAATGAATCTCAAATATTGATTCTATCATCTCCATCAAAATATGCTTCTAAACTTACCAATCATCTAGGGAACATATTTTTTTTGAACTAAATGATGTCCTTTCCAAACAAGGTTTCTTTTCGATCACAAACTTGAACCATGGACTCCAAGTCTATGAGCTAATCATGGAACTCAGCTTCACAATTTAGAAACCTCTTAATCTACTGATCATCATTAAACACCTACCAATGATGACCATTGTATGGGATTGAAGGCCAAATAAGAACTTCCACTTGATATTGATAATGAGGGCTCATATTTGTAATATCAAACTAGGAACCTAACCCTACAAGTCTATTGGCTTCTTTTTTGAAATTTTTATCATGATAACAAAGATTTGCATCTAAAAATTCAAGCAAATCCCACACAACATTTTGATATTATTTTAACCCTTTTTTATAGCATAAGCATTATATACTTGCTTTACTACTAAATTAGAATCACTCTTTATAATTAAAATTTTAATTTCATATTCATAGCTAATGCTTAAAATAAGTAAGAGTGCTTCATACTCAACTATATTATGCATTCACTCAAAATAAATCTAAAAGGAAAACTTAAAACATTTACTGTTAGAGTCATAGAAAATAACCCCATCTCTATTTCTAATATTAGAGTAAGCCCCATCAAATCACATATTCCAAATCACACTTTCAATGTCAGGTTCAACATCTAAAACCATAGACTATTTTTTAGCATTAACATTCCCAAAAAATGCCCAAATCAACATCTATTTCCAACACTTCATTGAGAGCATGTTTTGGATCTTCAATTACATGTAGCATCTTAGACTCTCTATAAATTTTGACCATCTTATCCTCCAAAGAAATAGTTTTATAATACAAGTCCACCTATACCTATCCACCCATGCTAGCAGTCCATTTACATGACAAAAACATCCATCACTTAGGTGGATAGTCCATAATTACCACATCCATATTCAAATACTTACCTAGATGTACTTCTAACTACACAACCAACCCCTTAAATTATCCAATAACTGGAACCTCTCATGAGTTCATGGTATAACACTTATGAAAGGTTCATGTAATCTTAACTCTAATGTCATTTAGGACACCAATGGGCATCACATTACAGGAAGCTCTAGATTTAAACATGTAATTGTGAACAACCAAACCATTAATCAAGAGAGTAGTATAAAATGGATCCACATTCAATTGACTTTCTACAAGTGTAGTCCCCAAATAGACCTCTTGAATGGGTTCAACCTCTTCTAATTCTTCATCACTTTCTAGGGGTGTCTGGGGTAAGTCAATTTCATTCATAACTAACTTCTCACCAAATTCCATGTACTTGAATGCTCTCTTCCTATGTTTAGGTATTCTTAATAATTCAACAAGTGGCACAATGACTTTCAATTGGCTCAATACTTGATCCATATTACATATGCTATACTGAAGAAGATGAGTATTTGGTGGAAGGGTAAAAACACCTTTAGCTCAAATATGGTCAATTAAGGTCTAAATTGGATTAGGCTGGGATGAATTAACATTATTATCATTACCCTTCAAAGGTGTATTAGTTTTATCATCATTCGCACCCTTAGGGATACTAGAGAATATAGGTACTCTATTCTTGGGTGGGACACCTCTAGGCTTAGTAAATTGGGAAACAAGCACTATTTTGGAAGATTTATGGATTGATATAGTTTTCTTAGCATACTTATTAGTATCCTCTACATTTGGATTTATAAGGGTACTGTCTTGAGGAATAGCATATTGATATTTATTTTTCAAGTGATACTCCTCTTAGGCAATTGTTTCATTAATTAGTATATGCCTTTCATCAACTAATTAAATTCCCCACTCATATCTCTTAATCATCATAGTGCCTAATAAATTCAAATCATGAATGGTAAATTCATATGCTGCTAACATATTAACATTATAAGAAACTTTAGGAGTTATGACACTTAAGTTTTCAACTGTACTCAACAATTCTATGGAGACAGTCAATTTTATTCAAGGGCTTTGACAATTGAACATCAAGATCTCATCATTAGATGATGTAGACTCAATTTAATTCACATATTTATCAATCAATTCAACTATATCACATGGGGGATGTGAAAGGAAGCACTTATCACACCAATCAATATCAATGTCAAAATTCACCACATTCACTTTGGCATTCAATAGATCAAACACTTCTTTTATATTCCCTATATTATTATTTATGTCCATTTTTTATTCATGTGTAGGCCTTGGAACCCTCTCTTGACTAGTAGACACATGAGGGATTCCATTTTTTAGATTTGGAACCCTCTCTTGACTAGTAGACACATGAGGGATCCCCTTTTTATCTCTAGCTAACTCATGATGGTGAAAACTAGGCCTTCCTTTTACTTTATTTAGATTTGGAACCCTCTCTTGACTAGTAGACACATGAGGGATCCCCTTTTTATCTCTAGCTAACTCATATGACATTTCTTTGATATTATAGGCCAAAGTTTTAATAATCTCCTAAAGGTTGGCTATCTATGTAGACTATGTCTTTTTTGGATTGACCAGTTTTACATAAGCCCACTTATTCATGGATTTTACCACATCCTTTATGTTATTCTCAGTTTGGATGGCCATATTTAATGCCAATTGTAGATTTTTGGTAACCTTGTATTGTAATTATCACATAGCCTTCTTGTGAAAATAATCATAGTATTTTATCAATCATGTTATATCACTAGGCCACATGTTTTGGGCAATTGCATCATAATTTTTTTGAACCATGTATTAAATTCCTACACATACTAATTAATATTATTTTTTAGGTTCTCAAATTCTTCCAAAATAAACCATGGATCAATTTTATCACCATATTTAATTTTGAAAACATTCTTCATCTTTTCCCATGAATCAATGCATCCACAAGGAAGGGAATTGAACCATTCATGAGCATCTTCTTCCAACATGTGCATAAATAGTTTAATTCACACATACTCATGCTAAACCTCATAATATTCAATGTTATTGTGAAAATACCTCAAGTGTTGATCACCACTCACTATATTATTCCCTTAGAATTTTGGAAGGCATTTCTTTACTTCATTTGGGAATTCATTAGGATAACCTTTCATCTCATAAAAATTGACAAGTCTAAATCAAGGACCATGGAATGTAGTAAGTTAATTCTCATCTAGGTCTTTATGCCTCATGATTGGTTCAAAGTTAGGTTCACAAAAAAATGTCAAAGGGATATGAGGCGGTGAATGAGGTGGACTTTATGGCTCACACCTATGAGGGGATTCAGCTAGTTGAAAAAGATCTAGGTAATACATAGTACTATAAAGTTGTTAGGATAGATATGATAGTCTTCAATAATGAGAGAAATGATAAATAGTTCAAGATTATAAAAATATTAAACATCCTTAGTAGCTAAAATTTTCCCTTCAATAGGCCTCCAAACTTGTCTCCTTCATCTTTGATATAAACTTAATGGTGATACAAGTTTCTTATATGGGTCTCCTTTGAAAGAAATCCCAATATTTCTATCTTTGAAAACAAGAATATAGTCAAAGCTGAAAATTAACAAAACATTCAAAATATGTATTGATATTTCTTGAAATGAGGAGATAAAAATTAGAGTCTTTACTATAATAAAAGCTCTATAATATAGCAATTAATGAATTGATAGTGATACATGTTGAAAACATACTTTGTTGAAGTTAATAATGAGATAAGAAGAAAAAACATTGAAATATTTATAATAAAGTTCTAAAGGGAAAAAACACCTTCCAACAAGCAATCTTAATCAACTCTTTGTAATGAACACAACAGAAGTTAATTATCAAGCCTTAAAAGGTACCTAACATGTCCCTAGTGGAGTCCTACAGTGTTGATGACCAAGAAAGTCAAATTAGTATAGTAACATCAGAGAAATTCACAACATGAAATACTTACAACTATTTGAAAAATTCCTTGACAACGGAAGTGACTAGGACTTTAGTTTAATACCCAATAATAGTGTCAAAAGAGTGTTGTGTTATGCCCTTAACCATTAGTGTGTCTAGGGATATGTGTGGCCAACTTGGGTTACATACCTCTTTTATTTACTTACTACATTTCTCTATGTTCTTAGATAGGTTGTACTATAGAATAACCTTGGCTAAATAGAATATATATAGGAGGTAGTGGTTAGTCTTTAAGCATCATGTGTGAAGTATTCTACTAATAGTGTATTGTTATGGAGGTTGCCCCCTCAAAGTGGCTTTGTTATATTATCTTGTATTATGTTCTATTGTAAATTATCACTGTGTAATCTCTCATATTTTATTATTCTATTAAAATCACTCTGTGTGAATATCTAAGTAATTTCATTACAAGTGGTATCAGAGCATTGATTTTGGCAAGTTTCCTACGACATTTTTTTTCAAATCTGGTGAGGTGTGGCTTCTAATAGTAGTGAAAGTAAAAAAATAACTTTTAATATGGGAATAATTAATTTTTTTCATCAGTGCAGTATAGCTCAAAATAGTTTTTTGAAAAAAAATATCTTAAAAAATTTTAAATTTTGTTTTCCCCATCCACACTTAGAGTCATTAGATTCCTCTCGACAAGATGATCATAATGATGTATTCTATTAATAATTTTTTTTGGGGGCTCAAAACCCACCTAGGGTTTGATTGTATTAGGTAATTCAACTAAGGTAAGAAAAGGGGCACCATAAACTCTTAAGACTCCTTATATTGATGGCATGGAATCTAAAACTTTAGATTCAATGATTTCTTAGCTTCAAGAGGACATAAAAAACATGGTGAGGCATGATGACTCTATTGAAATCTAAGTTGTTATTTTATGGATGCATGGAGAGATTAATGGAGTTCATTTCGAATTGTATCATATCACCAAATAATTAGTTACCCTTGCATCTTAGTTTTAGCCTAATAATCTTCCATTTTAGCATTCAAATTCTCTTCTCAACAACTCCCATATTGGTATGAAACTGATATTTCCAAAAGTGGATATGTGTAAGTTTGATGGCAAGTATCCTCTCACTTGGATTAACCAAATTTAGAGTTTATTTGAGATGCATCAAACTTTTAGTTCTTAGAGGGTGATGGTGGTGTCCTTGTATATGGAACTTGAGCAATTCATTTGGTATCGTTGGATATGTGTTCAAAATAAAAAGAATGGTTCTCCTATTACATGGAATATTTTTACTAAGGATTTGAAAAATAATTATCAAAATAATGTCTCTAAGAAATATTTCATCCAATTAGCCAAACTATGGCAAACAAGACCTATGAAGGATTGTATTCATCAATTTTGGAATCTCTCTTTAAGGTTGGAAAATATCACTGAGAGAAATTTGATAGATCTAATTTTGGGTGGCCTCAAATAAATCATCCAATACAAAGTTTTAATGTTTATCCTAAAATATATATCAAAATCTATACTTAAGGCATGTGTAATAGAAGAAAAAGAGATGGTCAAAAGGAAAACTTTCACTAGTGGTAGTGATCACAACTTTCTATCACCATCATTTCCATAGCCCACAAGATCAACACAATGACAAATTATAGAGAAGTGAGACAAAGGGTTATGTTATGGTTTTGATAGAAAATGGAGTAAAGACCATCATTATGATGAGAAGAAGTTATTTTACATTGAAGGTGCCAATGATGATGAAGAGGATGTAGAAGTACAGGATGTGGATATAGAAGTTCATAAGAAAGAATCTAAAGACTCTTAGCCTACTATTTCATGCCATGCCATATCAAGTATTAGTACTCCCCAAACTCTTAAGGTGATGGGTTTTCTTAAGAAATAGGTCACTATCATGATTGATTCTGGGAGCACACACAACTTCATTCACAATAAGTTGGCTACTTGTTTGAACTATTTCATTTATCCAACTCTATAATTTTAGGTTGTGATTGTAGATAGTGGTAATGTTAGCTATTTAGGAAAATGTGATAGTATTAATTTGGCCATGGGTGACTACTTATTGGATTCTCTTATGCTTTTTATTTTGATGGGTAGAGTTGATATTGTTCTCAGAGTCCAGTGGCTCACCACTTTGGACAATATTGAGATGACTTTTAAAGAATTATTCATGAATTTTCATTTGAAATAAAGGAAATTTGAGCTAAGAGGATTGAAATATAAATATCTCTAGCTTGTTAGCTCCCATAAAATGAGAAATATTCTCTATAAGGGTGTTGAGGGATTTATATCCTACTTATTTTCTATGGAAGTACAACCAACTCAACCATCTCCACCTCTTGATCTACAACAAATAATTGATGCCCATTCTATTTTTTTTGTAGACATGCCAAAAGGACTTCCACCCAGCTACACACATGATCATGCTATCAAACTGATTCCTGGTAGTACACCACCCAACATCAGGTCACATAAGTATCCCTATGACCATAAAAGTGAAATTGAAAAGATGGTACAAGAGATGTTGGATGTAGGAATCATTCTCCATAGCCAAAGCAAATAATCATCACTAGTTGTCATGGTGAGAAAGAAATATGACACTTGGAGGATGTGCCCTGACTATAGTGAACTCAACAAGTACACTATCAAAGATAAGTTTCTAATTTCTATCATTGATGATTTTCTATATGAATTAAATGTTGCTCTTTATATTACTAAGTTAGATCTATGTTTTAGGTATCATCAAATTAAGATTCGTGATTAAGACATACCTAAAACCACTTTTAGGATTCATGAGGTCCATTATGAGTTTTTGGTTATGCCTTTTGGCTAATAAATGCACCATCAACTTTTTAGAGTTTGATGAATACTATTTTGAAGCTCTTTTTTAGGAAATTTGTTTTGGTATTCTTTGATGATATCCTCATTTATAGTAAAAATTGGGTAGACCATTTGCAACATGTGAAATAGGTAATCTCCATTTTGGAGCAAAAATAAACTGTATGCCAAACCTTCCAAATGTACTTTTGGGGCTAGTGAGGTTGAATATTTAGGTCATTTGGTATCTTATAGAGTGGAAGTGGATCCTGAAAATATTGAAGCAATGGTAGAGGGGCCAATTCCTAAGAGACTCAAGAAACTTTGGGGATTTTTGGGACTTATTGGTTATTACCACATATTTGTCAAAAATTATGGTAGTATTATAGCCCCACATACCTCTTTATTAAAGAAAGACTCCTTTCAGTGGATAGATGCAGGTACCTAGGAATTTTAACAATTTAAATTGGCTATGTGCACTACTCCAATATTGGCCACTCCTAATTTTTCTAAGACTCTTATGGTTGAATGTGATGCATCTAGGTATGGTATGGGTGTTTTACTCATGCAAGAAGGTGGACCAATAGCATTTTAAAGTCATCAAATCAAGGGTAAAAATCAACACAAGCCCATCTATGAGAAGGAAATGACAGTCATTTTTCATGTAATCAAATAATGGAGACCTTATTTGATGGGTCATCACTTTCAAGTAAAAACTAATCATGATAGTCTTAAATATTTTTTAGAACAAAGGTTCTCATCTAAATAAAAATATAAATGGGTAACTAAGATGTTAGGATATGATTTTGAAATAGTCTAAAAAAAAGGCAAGGATAATGTGGTGGTAGATGCACTATCCAAAAAAAATGAATCAGTTGAGGCATTTCTATGTGCCATAACCATTGTGTAGGTAGATTGGCTAGAGAAAAAATGATCAGAATGTGAACATGATAGTACAGATCATGATTTGATTCAAAATATTCAATAGGGTTTAGACGGATTTGAAAAATTCACATGTAAAGGTAATGCATTATGGTACAAAAAAATATTGTACCTATGTAATAATTCTCTTCTTAAATAAAAAATCCTTCAAGAACTTTATGGAACTCCAATTGGGCATCATTGAGGATTTTTGAAAACCTATCACAAGATCAAGAAATATTTTCTTTTGGGAAGCTCTCAAGGGGGATGTCCATAAATATGTGGCTGTTGAATGTATCATCTGTAAAAAAAATAAAGGTGAAAGCATCAAAAATCTAGGTCTTTTACAACCTTTATCTATCCCTAGCCGATGTTGGGAAGAGGTCTAATGGATTTCACTATAGGGTTACCAAGATCCAATGGTCAAAATGTTATCATGGTTTTTGTATATCATCTCAGTAAGTATGCTCATTTTTGTTCATTATACTAGCCATTTTTTGCTATTAAAATAGCTTTTGCTTTTCTTGATATAGTTTAGAAACTACATGGGACTCCTAAGATCATTGTTAGTGATAGAGATCCCATTTTTACTAGTAATTTTTAGACTAGGTTATTTACATGTTTAGGCACTCAATTAGATCATAGTTTGTCTTATCATCCTTAATATGATGGACAAATTAAGGTATTCAAAAAATGTCTAGAAGGATATCTCTGTTGTTTTATTCCTAATAAACAAGATAAATGGGTTCATTGGTTGCCACTTACTGAATAGTGGTATAATACTTTTGTTCATAGTTATTCCCAAATGTCTCCTTTTTTGGCACTATATGATACCACCCTCCATCCATCACCTCCACCTTGAAGTCCCATCCTAAGGTTCATATATTTAAATAACTTATTCACCATCAATAGGAGGTCCCTGTAAGTTTGTGTGAAAATTTAGCTATGGCCTAGAATTGCATGAAACAAGTAGATCAACATAGAAGTGAGAGGCATTTTGACATTGGTGATTGGGTATTTGTTTTATTAAATCCATATAAATATATTTCATTAAAGCAACAAAAAAGGATAACAAGTTTTCCCCTAAGTATTATGGGCCTTATCAGATCTTACAAAAAATTGGTAGTGTGGCCTACAAGTTAGATTTTCCTTCATCCACTCACATACATCTAGTATTTCATGTATCATGCCTAAATAAATTAATTGGAAACATAGTTAACATTCAAATATAATTACCAAAATTGGATGAGGAAGGTAAAGTTAATCTTGATCCTAAGGTGATCCTTCAACGACGCACCAAACAACTATGTTCTAGAGTAATTATAGAATACTTGATCAAATGGAAGAATCTACCATGTGAAGATGCCAATTGGGAGGATGAAGCATTTGTGTATCATCATCCAAAGTTTCCACAACATTTAGTAAAATTTTGTTTTTAAGGGGAAGGGTTTATTATGCCCTTAACCATTGGTGTGTTTAGGGATATGTGTGGCTAACTTGGGCTTACATACCTCTTTTATTTACTTTTTACATTTCTCTATATTATTAGATAGGTCAGCCTATAGAATAACCTTGTCTAAGTAGACTATATATAGGAGGTAGTGGTTAGTATTTAAGCATCATGTGTGAAATATTCTTCTAATAGTGCATTATTACGGAGGTTATCCCCTTGAAGTGGCTTTGTTATATTATCTAGTATTCTATTTTATTGTCAATTATCACTATTTAATCTCTCATATTTTCTTATTCAATGAAATATAAAATAATTTTATGTTAATATCTACGTAATTTCATTACATGTTTGTTCCTAGTTATACACCTCATACACTCAGCCTTGCATACTTGAAAGAAAATGACACATAGTGATGGAAAAACTGCTAGTATATTGTTATATCTAGAGAAGGATTTCACATCAAGATTAGAATGAATGTAGAAAATGACTGAGAGGGACCTATAAAGGTTATGGTTAGTTCCCTAATACTTCTATCTCTATCTAAACCAAGGTGAGAGGACCTATGGGGTAGCTTCCTTGAATGGAAATATTATATAATTCAACCTCCATGGGGATCTTTGATACAAGAAACAAATTTGATGAGGGCATAACCAATTTACACACTTCATCTATGAGGGGTTGTCACATCAAATTCATAAATTAGCTAAGTCATATACAAGATATTCAATACAAATGGAAAAGTGACTGCAATCTTTGTTCTATATAATCTTTAACAAGGGTCAAATAAAAGACTGCAATTGTAGAATTTAAAACACAAATTGCAAATAGATTTCAAATAACACTTACATTATGCAAAGGGTGTACTTTTTTACGGTATGATAGGGTAGGACAAGTTGGATAACTATAGAAAAAAGGAAGGTGGCGTGTTGGTGGCCTTCAAAAAGTAGGGTGTCTTGCAAGATTCATGACATCATTCCTTAGCAAAGATGTAGAAAATCTCAAATTTAATCTAGTGGGAGATACTAAATGATCTTTGAAATAATAAAACATACACTAAAACTAGAAATTTCAAAAAAATATTTCATATCAAATCCATTAACCTAGTGTGCCCCAACAATTTATTCAACAACATGTTCTAAAACAATGCAAAAAGGGTTTTCTAACCTAGATCCATGCTCAAAATGATAACCAATAATGAACATAAAATTAGATATCCAGTCAAAAATATTTGAAAAATAGATTTTTACACCTCATCAATATGAAATAACAAAGGACCACAAGCATTTTCATTAATTTGAAAAGAAATATCACAAACATCAATATTTAAAAATGCTGCCATGGGGACAAGCATGGTGAGATTACTCTTTTAAAAAGGGAGACATAAAAATGCTCTAAAAGTTCACTAATGGTTATATAACTACAACCACCTTAATAGGGGAGACAAGATCTACACATAAAAATTAATCCTAAAAATTATTGTAGAACCTAGACTTAGAGAAAATGAACACCTAAAATAATGACCAACAACCTTTTAATATAGGAAAAGCCCTCTATTTATACACTTTAAAATATGGAATAGTTGGTCACAACTTGAAAATTTTCATAACAACCTTCTCGATTTTTTCAAGATGCTCCCAACTAGAATATGCCTTTTACCACACCTAAATTCTTAATCCATTTGCAAGAAAAATATAATTAATATAACTACCTCTACAATGAGTGATGAATATTTAAAAAAAACTTTTGATTTCATGGTTGAAGATGTTTGCATATGAGTTGGAAGGAGAATGTTCATTTGAAGAGCCAAATAGAATTTATCCTCATGTGCATAGTTGGAACTTTGTAGACATATACCTTTCCTTTATTTCATGCCATTGAAGAACCTTACTTTTATAATGATGACACATGAATGATCCATGGTTATGGTATAAATAAAAAATGATCCATAGTTATGAATTAAAAAAATTCTTTAGAATGACCCATAAACCTCTTTCTATGCTTTGAATCATTGTCCATCCATGGAAGAATAATTAATTTTAGCTTCTCAACCAAATATTGATACTTGGCATGCCATATTGGATCCAATTGGGAATTTTAAAGGCATAAAACTAACTAGGGTACTTTATTAGCTCTAATATGGGCATGTGTCACTTTTTTATTAGTTCTGAGCCCTTTGAAAAGACCATCTTGGCTCACACCATTAATTCTAATCTCCCAAGAAATTGTGTACCATTTATCTTGATACAAAGGATCAAAATTCCATTAGTTGTCTATAAGTCTTTTACCAAAATGGTACCACTTGGTAGCTTCATGGGATTTCTACATCCTACTCTATCAGTCTTATCAAGTTAATGCATTCTTACCAAGTGGTAATCATGCCTTCATTCTAGGCTTTGTTGAAAATTATTGACTTAATATGCACCATAGATTGGATTATATACATTTGAACACATATCATTGATCTAAGGGAACATGATCAATCTTTAGACTATGACTATGTATTGACTTTTCAACTATGCTCTCATGCCATTACATCTTTTCAGCTGATCAAATGTGTGTCATTAGATTACAATCCATGAGATTAATCTTGATTTTTTCCTAAAAATAATGAAAATTATTTTAAGTCATAACTTGAAGAACAATATAAAACATAAGCTAAAGTCTTTGGTCTAAGGTTTGATTTATGTAAGTGAACATGAATAAATATTTAGGCTAAAGTTTAGAATAAGCTTGTAACATAATAAAAGGAGTCCCCATGCTTAATAAAAAAGGACTTATAATAATTATTTAACTTAATGTTTCGTTGTATTAATAAATACAATGAAACTTTAGGGTAAATCCTTAGACCAAGTTAGAACACAATAAAAGGGACCCTTTAATCTCAAAATGTTAGATCTTGTTAGGCTAGATCAATGCATTCTATTGGATTTTGATCCAAATGATTGAATTTCATTAGCTTCTCAATACTCTATCTAGTGCATTTACAACATGTGTTATCACCGCATTCACTTTGGGCTCGGTTTGAAATCCTGGCTTAATACACCTCGTCAATTGAAAGTTGTATGCTTAACCACATATCATTAATTGATGGGAAGATGTTCAAGTTTTATTATACACCATAAGCTAAACTTTTTAAATTTCACCATCCAATATTGATTGTCTAAACAAAAGCATGCCATTGATTGTAATATGTTTAGCCAAATGTCATTGGTTCATGTGGACATTGAGACAATAATTAAGTTAGAGCTTGAAAATAATATAAAATTTAGGCTATAGTCTTAGAAGAAGATTTTGATTTGTATTAATAAATATGAATTTAAAATTTAGGCTAATTTTTTAGACTAATATTGAAATAAAATGGGGCTTTTCTAAATAAAAAATACCATGAGTTAGTTTACACCATTAGAAACATAGGTTGAAGGGTCTCGGTACCTAAAAGGGACCAAAAATGGTTTTTTAAACTAAGGTTTGGTGATATTAATAAACATGACCAAGCCTTAGTATAAAATTTTTAACTAAGTCCATCGCCTTTTTTAAAAATGTCTTGAATAAAATATTCCCACCAATTTTTATTTCAAAAGGAAAGACTTGAGCCAAGGTAATTAGAGTCAAGTTTCAGGGTGATCAAAAATAAATTAAACTTGGCCTTTGATAGACCAAAGGCTAGTAAAAAACAAATATTGACATTAAATCATGAAATCAAAAAATTTCCCATTTCAAATGGATTCTAATTAATCCTAAAAGGTGAATCAAAGAGATCTAATGTTAGCAATTTAAGATAATATTTATATCAAAATCATTATCAAATATGCTAACCAAACTAGGTGCAGATGATCTTAAAAAAAAATGTGCAAACATGTTAGTGACACCTTGATCAAGTAAAATATCATAGAAATATGTTTTAAAATTTAGAGACTTTGGTTTAGACTCATAATTAGACAATTAACTCCACTTGATCAAGCACCATTGTTAAAATAAATTTATAGTTAAAGCAATTCTTACACATGCAAAATTAGGATCAAACATCATAACCTAGTCATGTTATGTGTGTGCTTGGATTCCACTTATTTTTTATCTTTGGATTTATATATAAATTTATAGACTTCATATCTTTAACCATTGACATTGACTTACAACATGTTGGATATTCATTTCAAACCATGCTTTAGCTTAGGGAAGTCTTGGGGCATTTCTTTGATTTTATCCAGGCATCCATAACCCTAACAGAGATGCCTCTAACTCCACTCAGAGTCTTGCTTCTCTATCAGCTAGGCATCCATAGCCCATGTGGAGATTACCTAAATCACCTTTGCTTAGAAAATTCCTTTTGAATTTTGCAATGAGCTTTTATTTCCATTTTCTTTTTGCTTTTTATAGACCATTTTAGATTTTTGGCAAAGGTTAAGAACCATGTTATCCATTTTTTAGGATTTTTTGAAGTGTTTTATCTTCAATAAATCATCCTTGGTTGCAAAATTTACCCTAGGCAACGAATGTTGTTTATGTACAAGCATGATTATGCTCCAATAATTTAAAATTTCATCTTGCATATAGAATCCTCATCAGAATCAATTTTAAATTAGAATAATGTTCAATATTTTAGGGAACAACTAGCTTATTCATTGGTCTTTACCACTCTCCCCAAAATTAAAACATCAAGCTCACATTTCATACTCATAGTCAACCACACCTATAGTCTTGACTTGAGAAGTCCATTTTTTTATTGACTGGATGAAACCTAAGATGATGACTATCTTGAAAATACTTATTAAGAGTAAATAACAACACAAGATAAATCAAACAATAAATGTACATTTATTATATACAAATAAGGACAAGAAATAAAGAGCAATAAAAAAATGAACCCAATCCCTACACTATCTCCACAAAGAGCCTACCTCCAAGATCAAATAGAAGACTATTTAATGTATAACAAAACCTTGAAATATGGCTACTTCCATTAAATGGTTATTTCTCATGGATAGGATATTTTTATTCTTGTGTCTTCTATATGATACAACTTGGCTTCCCCTCTCCATTGATCCTTTGAACCTAGGATTGAATAAAAACCATTGATCTCTTTCTTGATCATTTCTAACATCGACATTACTGTCAATGACATCCATGAAATTATAAAATTTAGCCCTAATAATTTCTAAACTAGGTTTAATTTTTATGTCCTCATGACTATCAATGATGTTCATGTGACTATCAATAATGTCCATAAGAACATCAAAATTTAAACCCCTATGGTCCGTGAATCAAGCTTAGTTTTGACATCCTCACAACCATCAATGGCATCCATGAGATCATCAAAATTTAAATAATTTAGGCAAACTTCTTTGTATCTTTTGGTCATTGAGACTTTTTTCTTTAGCATTTTGGTCTTTGGCATTTTTGTCACATGAATTTTATTTTTGGCATCGCTATTTTCATTCAACCTTTAGGTCTTTGGGACTTTTGTTCCAAAACATTTCTTTGGGACTTTTATTCTACAACAATTTGGTTTATATAATTTTTTTGGAAGTTTTTTTCAAAACAATTACCCCAAAGAAACTCACCTTTACATTTTCCCCAAAGCAATGAAACTTAACATTTCTCCCAAAATATTAAAATTTTATCAAGCTTTTTGTGCAAACAAAATACCCACAAGAATTTGGCTTTCAAACTTTTTGTAGCAGATAAAATGTCTGATATAAATAATCCTTCATTCTTTTTGTTTTAGGTAAAATGTATAAAATAAATAGGTCTTCAATATTTTTTCTAACACTTTGGCCAAAATATAAATTTTTTGTGTAGGCAAAATGCCTAAAAGAAATAGACCTTCAAAACTTTTATGTGGTAAATGCTTGAAGGAAATAGTCCTTCAGCATATTCAAAGTAAAGATTGAATTAATACTTAGCTAATTTAACATGAAACTTAACTTCCAATGAAGACTTGAAAATAGGACTTGTGTTAAATACTTAGGCATTTAAACTCGATAAGGGATCAATCACTTCAATGTAATTTTGGGTTTTAAGACATCTCTTCGTGATGAATTACAAGGCATGTTGGATTGTTAAAATATTTACACATCTCATTAATAACTTCATTCTATTTTTTTAGAGGTATTAACATACCAAGATCTTCAAATTCCTTGAAGATGTACAAATAATACTAACACATGTTATCAAGAACTTCTTATGTTTATTCATGAGATTTAATAAGATCAACAACTATGATGTTTTTTTCAAGATCCTTCTCACTCATGTCTTCACCATGTTCATTGGACAAGATAACCATCATAGCATTATCCTCATGGGATGAAGATTTACTATCCAAACTTATACAAAAAATTTATAGTTCCTTCCAAAATGAAACTTCTTCTCGATCACTTAAAATTAGTCCATCTCCAATCTCATTCTTTCCATTCTCTTTAGGGACAACGGGCTAGTCAAGCACTTCAATATCTTCAATAGAACCATGACATAGCTAAACGTTTTCCTCTTTTATTTATATCTCTTTCTCATGATGATCAATGAATTTAATAACCAACGTGTCTTCATGAAGATCTCTCTAATGTTCAAATGGAACTTGATCAACTATTATATGATCATATTTTATTTCATCAAGGCTTAATCCATGACATCTAGATTGGCCTTCTTCTTCCTCTATGAGGAATATATGATCTTTTTCCCACTAAAGATCTAATTCATCATGTTATTATTTTCATTTCATGAAGTATGGGAGTGTATCATGTGATTTTAATGATATTATTTCTAAAAAAATCCTTCTTCAACATTAAAACCATACTAATTTGAATGATTTTTAAGATCACTCATTACATCTTGAGGGCTATCCAACTATTGGATAGAAGGTATATACTTCTACTCATATTTGAGAGTTAATTTAATTTATTCTCCACCAATGGGGCTGCTAATGATTATTTATTCATGATACTCACCAAATATTTATCATGACCTTATTGATATCCACTTACAAGTATAACTTGATCAAGCCTTTCAAATATTTCCACTTCATCATCCTTGATAAGTTCTTATTTTCAATTGAATTTTCATATTATGCCCTCAATGTAAAAGGTTATCCTTCACCAAATGAGGTGGTGGGAGGTCAAGATAAATTATTGACTTGATTGAGACTTTATAGAGTGTCCTTTCAGCTAAATACTTTTGGAGGACTAGGTTTATTGTAGTATTCTTGGAGAGATGGAAAAGGGAATTATGTTAAGGATATTACATTATTCTCCTTCCATTCCTTAGTAAATATATCAAACTTTGATATACATTTAACTTCATTTATATCTACAACTTTAAGGTTAGATGAAGGACTTGAGGGACTTAGGAGGTCTCTTGACTTGTCCTCCAACACCTTTTCTCTCTCTTGATCTTGGGATTGCATATGAAGGGTTTCCTTCCAAATTGGATTTTTCTGGTGTGGCTTCTATAACCTCTTATCTCTATTAACTTGGCATGGGCATAGGAGGAGGTTAATTCCAAAGGATTGACATTATGTAATCATGAGTCATAGTCTAAGATGCCCTCCAATATGGAATTATTTTATTTTCTAGAGGAAGAATGGATAAATATTTCACATGTTTAGGATTTTATTGAGATTCAAATTTTTGATGATTTATTGTAGATTGGAGAAGGTTTGGAGTAAATAAAGACTGTCTTTGGGTTGGAGAGGTTGATTGAGGTTGATGGTATTATACTTCTTTCCTTTCCCATCTTACTAACCTATCCTCCATGTATCGAGTTAAATCTCTTATTCCTAGCCTTTCATTGGTTAGGACATGTTGGTTTCCTTCCTCAAAATGTGCCCACTCACTCCTTGAAAACTATAATGATCCCATTAAATTTTGAATGAGAAGAATATGGAAAAATTTACCAATCTATACACTTATATCTATATATCTCATTAAAATTTCATTCTTTAACATTCTCATGAGTAGCTAAGAGTATTTATCTTTCTTAGCTTCAACTTGCCTAGATATATACTCCTCATTATACCTCAACTCCTACTTATGTACAGAAGCTAGATATGTAAGATATTATTGATGCCTATTGTACTCCTTTATTCTATAATTTTGTTTCATTTTCCTTTCAAACTCACATCTCACCTATCTAAAAGTTTCTTCAATTTGACTAGGGAAAGAATGACGTTTCCAAGACTAATTGGGAGAATGAGAAGGGTTGGGAGGTGGGTAAGTGCTATTAAAATGTTGATATGTTGTTTAATGGATACTTGAAGAGAAAACATAAATATCATTAGGTTAATGTGAATGATATTTAGGTAAGGAATATGCATTTTCATCAAAACAATTATGAAGATACATACCAATTTTTTTATTTCTAGGCACTTGTACTGCTTATGCCAATTATAAATCACTTGGATTCACCATTTATGATTGTGTTCCTACCTCTATAGGTTTATATAATAAATATCATCACCAAAAAAGTATTTAATTAATGAAATCCTTGTCCCACTAAGTGTGCCAAAACTATTATCACACTAAATTTCACCCTTGAGGAGGTTTCTCAAGCCTCCTCACTTAGGTGATATCATGGAGACACATCTAGGCTATCGGTGGCCTAATAAATGAGGTAAATCTCTAGATATGGTTATCTCCCTTGATGAATCACCTTAAATATACAACTAATCCTATTACTTGATAAGAAAAGAGTAAAATATAACTAAAAACAACCTAACTAAGGAGGTGATGTACCAAACTTGCTTACCACTACCACACATTTGTAGATGCACAATGAGAATAGAGATGACCTATTCATACAATACTCCAAATCTATTATTCTTACATTAGTTTTTTAATATGAAGGTGGTAGATGATGACTCAGCTAGGAGAGATGATTTTAAAGAGGTCTAAAGACACTAATGGAATATTTAATCACTTAACCTTCATAAGACTACTTAAACACTCTATATGACCTGCAAGATTGAGTTCAAATTGCATGTATGTGATAGAATGAGATAACATGCCAAGGATAATTGAAATAATAGTAAACAAGATTAAGCATGCATTTACAAAAACTAGAATAAAATCATAAGATAAGGTAAAACCAACTTGGTCATTGATTCAATGGCTTAAAAAATGAGCATGTATTCAACATAATCATATAGAGGATCCCTTACAATGCTAAAATCAAGCATACATATAAGATAAAGAAGAAAAAGAGAGAGAGAAGAGAGGTGTCAAGAGCTAAGGATGGTTATTAATCACTCATGAAACATGTTAATAATTATAAAACCTACCAAAGGATAGTTATGAAGTGTATTTTCCACATGTGTGCACTTAGTTTTATGATAATTTGATCAAGGTGTCATGGGAGTTTTACTTTGCTTGATGACTCCTTCTTGATCTCCTGAAACTAAGCTTTAAGAATGATTGGAAAGTGATAAGTCATCTTATTTTGGTATAAATACTTATATTTTCCTTAGAAACATGTTTAATATCCATATCCCATCATATTTCCACCTCTGTTCTATATTTTCATTCATAATTCTCGCACTTGCTCTTAGGGAGGCCTATTCCTTGTAACCTTATTTTATCACAAAGCTCCTTAGTTTGAATTATATTCAATAATCCCTATAAAAATAATGTCATATTTTGATACCCTTTATCTTGATCCATATTAACTCAAAATTTATTGGCCTAACTTCCAATGCAAACCTACTTACCCAACACCCATCTTTCCCAATTATGCCTAATTAGGCCTAAAGTAAGCCTATAATACTAGAGACCATACAATACCATATAGTACAACTCGAAAACCAAAAAAATATTTTAGGGTGAATTAAATAAGTTTTAATTGCAAATTTTTATGCAATTTAATGGGTTGAAACTCATGTTATACAAAATGCTAGTTTTTAGCCCTAGGTTGTTTTTAGTACAGACCTACATAGGCTAAGGTCAAAGAAAAGGGGATTGGAAGAGTTTTATACAAATTTTAAAAAAATAAATATTTAATGTATTCAAAAACTTCCATCAAAACCTCCAATATTCATTTATGCATGATTAATCCCAATGATCTCCCACCAAGTAAAAGAGTAGAATTTCATGTATGAAAGAGGACTATCATAGTCTTTAGTTTTCCTTTATTATTTTGATAAAATTAAAAACCTATTTATCACAATAAATATATTATCATGACCTAGACAAACCTTTAAACTTCATTAAAACTCCAATTCTAATGCAAATATTGTATACTTTTTCTAATTCTTGAAAACATGCTTATAAAAGGAGCTCTTTAATAGGCTTATAGGTCTTATTTGGGTTTGATTTTTAATAAGGATAAATAAAGGGTATTATATGAAATGATAATAATTTTTATACCCAAAAAAACCTTTTCTCATCTTATTATGTCTTTCACTCTTCATTTACTCTTCAAAACTCATATTCCATGCAAGGTTTATGTCTCTTAATTGAGATTGTGGATCTACAAGTGTGCAGACCTATAGGTCTACATTCACCTCAGTTTAATACATTAATTACATGTTTATTTGTTATTTATAACAATTTATTATTATCCTTGAGATTTTAAACTAGTTTTAAATATTCAAAACCTCCTTGAAGTCTCTCAAATGCCTTTAAACACCTAGTTATGTTTGTAAACACTAAATTGATGTTCCTTAGGTCTATGACCTGATAGTTTAATGCAATGATGATATTATGAGTTTGGTTTATTTATATATTATTTTTTATATTATTATATCCACACATTGAAGTATATTAAATTATATCTTTCCAATACTACCATTCAAAACCTCAAAGATGTTTGATTATAAGACCTATCCCCTTGTCTTTGAAGGTTGTAGGTGTTTATTTAAGACTTTTCCTAACCATTTTAGTGATATATATTATTTTAATGGAGCTTAAAACTTATAAAAAAAATTTATGATTTTTCACACATCCTATTAGACTTCTCAAACTCATATTTACTTACAAAACTTATCTGATTCATCCCAACTTATAGGCAAACCTATAACACTAAAACCACTATCTTGAAAAGTTTGCAATCTACCCTTTGATGATGTCCTTGGGATAATTAAATGAGATTAATTATAATTTATAAACACATATATGGTCAAAAAACACAATAATATGAATATCATAATTTTTTTAGAAGTTTAATCTAATCCTTTTTCCAATGGGCGTATCGGAGTCTCTTGAAGATGGTTGTGAGTCTATACAAGTGCAAGATAACCTTTTAGAATGTGGAATTAGACTTGAGGAGATTATATAAGGAGTGTGTAATTTTTATGAGAGTTTAATTAATTTTTTTTATGGATGAAAACACTCAAAACTAACCTGAACTATGTCATGTAGTCATTTATATAGGTTTTCAACCTAAACAATCTACATGCAAATGACTTTACACTCATATTTAAACCCTTTTGATACTTGTAGAAGGTATGAAGAGGATAAATGAGGTTTTATTTTATTTTATTACAATTTTTTCATTCCAAATAAAAATTTTCCCATGCTCAAGAACATCATATATTCATAAACTCTACCTACCACCTGTTGGCCATTTTTTGGCCCACATAGCAAGATTTTACATAGATGAATAAGCTAAGCAG